>MCFE01000920.1:0-26125 GCA_002104905.1 Basidiobolus meristosporus CBS 931.73
AAGACAAGTCAAGTTGCAGGTACTACCATATCCCAATCTCATCAAGAATATTACCTTCAAGTCTGTCATGGATGTGATGAGTTGACACATGGAGGACAGCCAGAAAGAGTTGGAAAATACTGAGGACAAATGTGCACATGGAGACACCTATACCTATGGCATTAAGGAGCTAAGCAACCCCAAAGTGTGGGTAATCAGTTAAGTAATGCAAAGTTGGGTTGGGTGCAACAAGCAACTAATTTTTATCAGGAAAACTCCACCAAGATATGCCGGAATTCTTGTGGTCACAAGCCAACTTCTACACCATTCAATACAGAATTCACACAAACAAAAGCCAGAGTGCACCTATAAGGGGGACTAGAATCCAGCAGGTAGAAGGAATATATTGGCTAAATACCAAGAAGTTCTTTGTCAATATTCAGGAGGTATTCATGGCAGAAGTGGCAACAACCAAGCATATGTTTGCAAGATGTATATGCTACCAGCATTACAAGGTATATGGCAACTTTGCAAGTATCACGCTAAAAAGCAGTAAAGTTGAGGTGATAGAAGTATGTCAATTGCGGCAGGTGTGCATGTTTGTAGAGGTTAGTAAGCAGGAGGCCATAGTTTTTTTTTGATTCAAAGTATATGTGGAATACCCAAGGTAGTAGTGGGTAAGCAAATAATGAAAGGTGATTCTACAGTGGAACATATGAATTGCACAAGGGGATGTAGAAAAGGGAAATACCATTTGGTATATTGGTACAGTAGCATTATACATAACCAGCGGCAGGCCATCATACTGCCAAAAAAAAGCCATCAGAGGCTTGCTGTGAGGCCATCAAAATACCATCAAGTTTCTTGCCATATAAGGCAATTGGAAGTCCTGGCCAACTGGATCCACTTAAAATAGTAATAGAGCGCTGAAAGACCGCAACAATAACATGCAAATATTGTCACAGCACAGATCAAAAATGATCAAGTTTTATCCCTTTATTTGGCTGTAAACTTTGCAAAACACCGTCATGATCTCATTATAAGATTTTCAGGAGGGCCACTAATTCCAAGCTGCTGCTATTATGATGGTCTCTGAACAGGATCTTGACATATATGAAGGGGTGGATGAGGGTGTAATCAATTTAATTGGATGGGGATAAGAATGGGATGGACATGGATAGTTTAGTGGGATATTTTTTAAAAGGCAGGGGGGAGGGTTCAACAATCAAAGAAGAGATATACATGGGGCGTAAAGAGAGGATAGAAATAAAAGTTGTTAGTAGAATATATCTTCAAGTATAAATTTGGCACTACGGTAGTAAACTTCTAAACAATTACAAAGTTTATTGTTGAAGCCAATAGATCTAAGTTTGGGTGCATCTTTGTAAGAAACATAGGCAACATGTACATCATCAACTAAGACTTGAACGGCATTGGGATTGTGGGGATTATTATCTACTATGTTTAATGTAACAAGGTCACCAACGGAGAAGGTATGGTTAGTGCAATATCTCATACCAACAACCATAAATGTAAAAGGTTCTGGGAGGGGATGAGTAAATAAGGGTGTATTAAAATTATCAACGATAGATTTGGAGATGGGGGATGATGTGTGAGAGTCAAAATTGTTCATGGCGGTGAAGCATGAATCATAAGTGTCAAACCATTGGCTAACATAAGGAGAGTAATTAGTATTGTTGGCAATAGATTGGATAATAAATTTGTAAATGTTGCCGTCAACATGGGTAGGATGGAAAGGTAGGTGATTTTGGTTATCTGATGCTTTGGTACTGTTGCCTGGACAAGTCTTGTGCATATTGCTCTTGGAAGCCACTTAGCTCTACTAATATATCATGTAATACATTAGTAATTTGAGGTAAAAACTCATTTAAAATATCTTTGGCTCATAAAGTCAAGGCACAAACAGATGTGTCCAGCCTGTACTGAGCAAACTGCATGCAACATCATTTGTTGCAATATTCTGAGGAGTATTGGAAGTGATGTGGAGAACTAGAGGACTTACATGATATTCACTTTGGTCAGGACAAAATGCTAATCAAAGAAAAAGGTCTAAGTGACTAAGTTAGCATGAGTATTTTGGTGACAACTTAGTAATTACAACATCATTCCCATGCAGCTTCCTCATCAAATCCCCTCACTCTCAGCTTATTCTTGATTTCAATACTTGTCTTGTTATATGTCTTCTTACATACATCCACTGGCATCTTGATGTGGAACTCAAACCACAGCTTTCTACTCAGGTTCTTTCATTTCTGTCAACTCTCCAAGGTATCTAGCTCTACTAGATTAATGAGTAGTGCCCAAATATCTGTATGAAGGCTCATCATAGACATTTGGGCCATACTGAAATCATTTGGCTAGAACTCAAACAGATACAACATTGACTTTTCTGGTCTGGACCATGCTTGTGAGCTGGGGGATGGGTTTTTTCTGTTGTAAGAGTCTTGTGGATATTGGAAGTGATTGGGAGGACAAGTAGATTATGTGGTTTTCACTTAATGATTTATTGAATGTAAAAGTAGTATTTTTACTTTTACCTGGTCTTGGCATTACAAACATGTAGAATAGGTTAAGGAAGGTCCCAAGAACATGTGTGCAAAGTTTGGGGCTGCTTGGACAACTTTGATAATTTTCATGTTCTGGGTACCTGGTATTTTGGTGAAAGTATTCTACGTAAATCCCAACAAGGAATTTGGTCAGTATTCTCTAGGATATGAAGGTACTGATCTAAGTGACTAAGTTAGGTGAATATTTAGGTGGAAATTCAAATTTTTACAACATTGTCTGGGTTGTACTAAAGATGAGTTGAGACTTGGTATAGGGACCATAGTGACAGATTTGGATACTTATACAGTAGTGTATTGGCATCAACCTGGACTTATATGAAATATATATGAACACTAATTTGATTGTTGAATTCTCCATATATTATGCATGATTCATCTTGGATTGCATTGTCATGGATCAGATCATATCAATTGCAGATTTCCTATTTGATTATAGACTTGTGAGTAAAACATAAATAAAAATACCAAGTCATTATTTGAGGATGATCTTTGCAACATAATGATGGGATATGTGGCAATTGATGGAGATATAATCATAGTGCATGGAAAAACAGATAAATTAAGCTGATCATGATAAATCAAATCAAATCACCTCAGCCCAATCATCTACCAATTTTAAGATGACTTACGCATCTGGATGGTCTTTTCTCATTAATCCCATCACAACCACTGGATTTCCTTTTGACACACTAGAGAAGATCTATACCAAGTACTGTGGTCCATCTGCCCCAATCTACTCAAGGAGATCCCTTGTTAAGCTTCTCTGCTATTAGAAGAACTATTGCCCCACAAGGTTTCTTCCGACCATCCATGGCAACAAAAGTCCTAGATGCTTTCATTCCCAGCTGACAGCAATGGAGAACCACCTTGCAGAGGCTATGAATGACTTAGAGCAAGCTTGGAGTACTAGGTTTAGAAGCTCCAATAGACTTCCATATCCCAGAGTATTCAGCAACAGGTTCCATATAAGGAGTATTTTGGATACCTTCCCAGTCAGGATTTACAGACCTTCTAGAGGGCAGAGTCACTTTATTCTGGCAAGTACAAGGCACACTGTGTGAAGTTTCAAGCACTGTCTGACATTGAGGGTAACATCACCTGGTTTAGTGGGCCATTTGCTGGAAGTAGGCATGACAAAGCACTCTGGGTAGAGAATAATCCAGCATTCAGTAGAGGGGAGAAATATATGGCAGACTTAGCTTATATAAGAGAGGATGGTCAGATATTAGGATTTATCACAGCTTATAGGAAACCAAGGAATGGTGAGCTTAGCAGGAAGCAGAAGCTCCACAATCAGATATTCAATCATTTCAGAGTGAGGGTAGAGCATACATTTGGATATCTAAGCAGATTCAGCATGTTGGCAGGTAAATACAGAGGAAAGTCATTTATAGGAGAAAACAGAAGAATAGGTTAAATAGTTAGGATACTTATCAATGCACAGTGCATTCATACAAGAAGACATCCACAGAGAGAAATGCATCTGGAGCATTATGAAGAGTAAATAAAGCAAGGAAAGCACTACTCTGACCAACATAGGTAAGATTGAGTAACAATACCAGTAACTATATCCTACTACTGGTATTATAGTAGAAATTACAGTGCCAGATCCATCCAGCACTATAAACATGCTGGCACTGTGTGGCACTATCCAACAGAACATGTATATAGTGCTAATAGACCTGGATTTGCTTTATCTGGCTTATAGTATATACTATAGTCAGCATTACTCCTTTTGAAACTCAAAGATTCCAAATAGGAATCTATCTTACAATTCCAGGCTCTTGGTGATTGTTTGAGACCATATAGTGACTTTTTAAGCTTGCAGACCAAATGGGGGTTATCTTGGTCAACAAGCCCATCAGGCTGGTCCATATACACATCCTCATCAAGTTCTCCATTCAAAAATGCAGCTTATACATCCATTTGATGAATAAAAAACTTATATTTGGCTGCAATAGCCAATATCAATATGATGGAATCAAACTTGGCTACCAGTGCAAAGGTCTCAGTATAGTCAAGTCCTTTTGTTTGAGAGTATCCTTTGGCTACAAGTCTTGCTTTGTATCTTTCAATTGTACCATTAGCCTTGTATTTTGTCTTGAAGACCCATCTGCATCCAATCAATTTTTGGTTAATTGGTAATTTGACCAAGTCCCAAGTTTGATTTTCCATCAGTGCCTGATATTCCTCAATCATTGCAGACCTCCAAACCTTTGTCTGAGGGCTATTTAGGGCCTCTTTTACAGTCTGGAGCTCATCAATTTGGACTGAATAGGCATAGGCCAAGTTTATACCCTCATTGATGTAGTAATTTAGGCTATTTCTTTTCCAGTTGGATCTCCTGTCATTTGGTACTGGAATGCTCACTTCTGGGATAATCCTGGGTGCTAATTCTGGCTGAACCACGGTTGCCAAGTCCTCTGGAGTGAAAAAATTTCATTGTTTTGCTCTGATTCTGCCTTGACAATTAGTGGACTTGAGATCGGATTCTTGTCATCATCTGATGTCATTTTTTGTAAAAATCTTGGATTTGCATCAAACCACACATTCCTAGACCTGATTAGCTTCTTTGTTTTAGTACTGTAGAGTCTGTATGCTTTACTCTCATTGCAGTAGCCCAAAAATATGCATTTTATGTTTATTGCCTCAAATATTGACTGAATTCCGCGCAGTTTCTAGGCATATGCTGTACACCCAAGTATCTTTAGATGCTCTGCAGTTGGTCTGTATCATCACCATGCTTCAAATGGAGTACAATCTCAAAGTATTTTGCTATAACTCCTATTTTTAAGGTATACAGCTGTGGCAACTAATTCAGCCAAAAATCATAGGATAATTTTTGAGCATGGATTGTAGATCCTGCCATATCTGTTATTGATCTGTTTGCACATTTTGCTACTCCATTTTGCTGTGGGGAGTATGGTACAGTAGTCTCTTGCTTTATCCCAAGAATATTGCAGAAGTGGATGAAGAGTTTTGAGGTATATTCCCCACCATTGTCAGAGTGTATTTTCTTAATTTTTTCACCAGTTTCTCTCTCCACCATGGCATTATGCTCCCTGAGCTTAGACAGAGCTTGTTCTTTTCTGTCCATGAAGTAAGCCTATTTGTATCTTGTACAATCATCAATATAAGTGATTAAATACTTCATCTGCCTAAGGATAAATTTTGCATAGGTCCACATAGATCTGAGTGCATTAGATCTAATTTTTTCTTGGTTTGATTCACTCAGAGCTCTTGAACAGTTGTCTGGCTTGTTTCCAACATATGAAGACTTCACAGTACTCCAAATTAGCTGGGGGACCAATTTTTACTCCAGAAACTAGCTGATCTTTGATCATTTTGCGCAAATAATCAAAACTGATGTGCCCAAATCTACTGTGCCAAAGCATTAGTGTTTCTTCATTTAAGTTACTTGTATTAGCTTCCAAATATGATGGAATGTAAGTCAACTTGTATAGATTTTGATTTCTGATACCCAAAGCAATAGGTGCATCACTTTGATCAGTGATCTTGCATCCAGAATTGTCAAAGCTAAGACTCAGTCCTTCTGCAGTGGCCTTGCTTGCATATAGTAGGTTCTTGGCTATTTCTGGTACATAGAGAACTTCCTCAAAGTTTAGTTAGAATTTCTTGATATTTAGTAAAAAGTTCTTTTTAGTGTGTAAAGTGTTGAGACGCCCCTGAGTAAACATACCACATCTGAGAATCCTTGTTTGTGGCCATATTTAGTGCAGATATGAATAGTGTATCTTCAGTTGTTGCAGTATTCCATGTTCCGGCTTCTTTTGCAGATTATCTCTCTTTTAGGGACACCAGTCTGATATATGTCCTTTCCTTCTGCAGTAGTTGCAAAACAGGTTACTGTTGCCTTTGTAGGGTCTTGGGTATCACCTTTGTTGTTTATCATAGCTTATTAAAGGATTTTCTTCTTCCTTCTTGTTGGCACTTGATTTTCTTAATTCTTCATCCAGGAGCCTTCCATATTCATAATTTAAGGTCAAATTTTCAGTTCTGGACTCTAAGGCTGATATAAGGCCCTGAAACTTGTCTGTCAGGCTATTCAGGATGGTAACTATCACATCCTCATCATTACTTGGTAAGCCCACAGATTCCATTTCATCTGCCAGCAGGGTAATTCTTTCAATTAGATTTTTCATTTCTTCTACTGGCAGCATCTTTGTAGTAAAGAGTTTTTGTCTCAGATACATTTTCTTAGCAGCTGAAGATGACTGGTAGGTGTTTTCTAATGCCTTCAAGGCATTCTTTGCCATTTTTGCCCAAGAGCATTGAATTAGCAACTTGTCCTTAACATTAAGGCAAATGCAGTTAAAGGCACTTTGTTCTTTTGTCTGGTACTTTGAGGCATCCTCTCCCATGTCTTTAGAAGGGCATTCTCCCCCCATGACAATATCCCAAAGGCCTCTTTCTTGTAGGAGCATCTTTGTCTTCACCTTCCACAATTGGGAGTTGGATCCATCCAACTTTTCAGCAGTGGGAAATATTCCAGTCATAGCAGTAGTAGACATTGCAGAGAGCAACTGCTTGGAGCTCATAGCCTGTTGTAAGAGTCTTGGAGATATTGGAAGTGATTGGGAGGACAAGTAGATTTTGTGGTTTTCACTCAATGATTTATTGAGTGTGAAAGTAGTATTTGTACCTTTACACAGTCTTAGCATTACAAGCACATAGAATGGGTTGATGAAGGTCCCAAAAATATATGTACAAAGTTTGGGGCTGTTTGGACAACTCTGAGAATTTTCATGTTCCGGGTACCTGGTATTTTGGTGAAAACATTCTAAGTAAACCCCAACAAGAAAATTGGTCAGTATTTTCTAGGATTTGCAGGTAATGATCTAAGTGACTAAGTTAGGTGAATATTTAGGTGGAGTTACAAATTTTTACAACAAAAAATAGGAGTTATAACAGAATACTTTGTGATTCTACTCCATTTGAAGCATGGTTTGGATACAGACCAAGTGCTGAACATCAAAAGAGTCTAGTGGCATCAGGCAAATCTCTGAACAGCTGTCAATAGAGCTGTCAACAGGATTGTCATATATGTATCTTTTCACCACAGCTGTTGCAACTGAGTAAAAGGTCTTATACACAGCACTGTCATCATCCTTTTTGTGTTCCTGGCTTGTCTGAATTATATGAGTGTCCATGTGTTCGACAACTTGTTGTCTTATTCTAAGCTCCTCATCAAATGTCTTCCTAACAGATGGGGATACACTTATGATCTTGCCAGTAGACAAAGTGAAGTTCTGTTATAACAGCATCTCAGTAATCAGTTGAGGGCTTGAGTAGCTTGCTATCTTTGAGGATGTCTGGAAGTGAGGTAATGAATCTTGAGTGGGCAGCATGTTAGGCCTCTTGGTGATGACATCTTCAGGCTCTTCATATTGTGGTCTTCTGAGGATGGGCTCAACAGGTTCTTCAGGGAGGTATCTTTTGGTAGCAAAGGCATCAACTTCATGTTGTCTGTTGCAGGACTACCTGAATTCACTGTATGAGTCCCTATATAGGCATCAACTGTGATCATTCTGATTGCTGAGTCAGATTTCTGGAAAAGGGCTCTCATCCCTCCTCTTTGGAAATTGGTGGGATTCCTTCTTCCTTCCTTGTCAGGAAGCATTCCATCAGCATCAAACTGTACAGTTCCTTCTCTAAGCAGTTGACTTAGCACTGAGCATTCTCTTCTGGGATGCTGAGTAGAATCACACCAGATGCAGTGGCTGGGCAAAGGTCTTTGGCTCTAGGTAGGTACTTCTGCCAAGACATTAATCTTGAGGGCTAGCTTTTGCAGCTGTTCAGCAAATGGGTTAATTTCATTGGTAATATAGGTTCAATTGTCAGCCACAGCACTCCTTGGCTCCTTAATCAACTGGTCTGGCAGATTAGACTTCAGAGTCTCAAAAAGGAGGAAGTCTGTTTTGCCTGTAGGAGAACATATTTTGTCTCTGCAAAGTATGGAATGCCAGACTTGTCATCCATGACTACATGTAGGTCAGCTTTCTTTGCCAAGTCCTGGGGAAGTCCTTGTGCAAGGTAAAGTGTTATGGTAAGCTCAGTTATAGATTGGGACTCTAGGAGTGGCTTGGCCATGTCTTTATACTGTTGAATGAGCTCATCAAGTGATAGCTTAGAAAGTCTAGTTCTTCCAAAGTGTCTCAGATATTCAATTCCATAGTAAATTTGGGGTCTGCCTTACTTGGCCTGTAGGTATGTCTTCATTAACCCTGTGAAAAATAATTTGGTCCCACAGGTGGATCCAACCCAGATCAGCTGTCAGGATCCTGTTTAGAGACTGTCATAATACCAGCAGCTTGGAATTAGTTACCCTCCTAGCAATCTTATGACAGGATCACAATGGTGTTTTGCCAATTTTACAACCAAATAAAGGGATAAAAATTGACAAGATTTGATTGGTGCTGTGACAATATTTGCATGGTGTTTTTGCAGTCTTTTTGCGCTCTATAAAAATTTTAAGTGGAACCAATTGGCCAGGACATCCAATTGCCTTATTTGGCAAGAAACTTGATGGCATTGCAATGGCCTCACAGTGAGAATGTGATGGCACTATAATGGCAGCATGAGAGCCTGCAGCTGGTTATGTATAATGCTATCATACCAATATACCAAATGGTATTTCCTTTTTCCACCTCCCCTTGCGCAATTCATATATTCTACTGTTGAACCACCCCACTTTATTTGTGTACCTGCTACTACCTTGGGTATTCCACACATAGTTCAAATCAAAAAAAACTATGGCCTCCTGCTTACTAACCTGTACAAGTGCGCACACCTGCTGCAATAGACATACTTCTATCACCTCAACTTTACAGCTTTTTAGTGTGATACTTGCAAAGTTGCCATATGTGAGTACTAAATGTAGTACCCACTCTTTGTCCAAGAGTTCTTCCCAGAGTCCTACCCAAAGTCTCCCAGTATCCACCCTATGATTCCCCCACATGTCCTCCCTCTTATTCCTGCCCTTATCTAGTTACAGCACTTACCATAACAGGAAGGTGTTCACACCCCTATTTTATAACACATTGTCTATAATCTAAGCCCCTCCAAGTGATATATATATATATATATCTGATTGAGCCAAGTGAGAGAGCAGGAAGATTTGGACAGAATAAACACAATTCTTTATTACCTTGCTACCTTCTATTGGAAGCTATTCTGAGTTAAGGGGTACTGACTTGACCTAAAAGCTCTCCCACTCACCAAGTGAGGTAGTAATAACCCACGCCATATACCTTATACCACTGGTAACATATACATCTTGCAAGCATATGCTTGGTTGTTGCCACTTCTGCCATGCATACCTCTTGAATATCTGCAAAGAACATCTTGGTATTTAGCCAATATATCCCTTCTCCCTGCTGGAATCTAGTCCCCATTATAGGTGCATTCTAGCTTTTGTTTGTGTGAATTTTATATTGAATGGTGTAGAAGTTGGCTTGTGACCTTGAGAAATCTGGCATACCTTGGTAGAGTTTTCCTCACAAAAGCAGTTGCTTGTTGCACCCAACCCAACTTTGCATTACTTGACTGATTACCCACACATTGGGGCTGCTTAGCTTCTTAATGCAATAGGCATAGGTGTCTCCATGTACACATTTGTCCCCAGTATTTTCACTCTTCCTGGCTGTCCTCCAGGTGCCAACCCATTGCATTCATGATAGACTTGAAGGTAATATTCTTGATGAGTTTAGGATACAATAGTACCTGCAACTTGACATGTCTTCCTATCTCCCCATACATCAGCTCCATAGGAAACTTGCAAAAGGTGAAGCCAGGCCCAATATTCTCCACACACTGTGCAAGATGGAGTAGAGAATGGATATAGTAGTGGTAGAGATCTATGCAATCAGCTTTATGTTTGTAGTATAGCTCCTCAAATCCTGCCACAAACTCCTCACACAACAGCTGTAGATGCGCCAAGTTGGCATTGGTGATCCGCATCTGGATAAATATTCCTACAATGTCCACATATGACTCCCAATGCTTCCAAAGTAGTCTTGATAGGAATTGATTCAGAACACCACTTGAATACATACATATCCAGTTCATCCAGTCTTTGCATTTGTATTGTTGTATATGCTTATGAATATTAATTGGAGCCCATGAGAAGTACTTAGGGTAGCGGATACTCTGTAATATCTTGCCAATTCTTTCAAATTTCTCTGGTATCTTGAAGGGCTTATTTAGCTTGAAATGCCCCATGTACAACTTGGTCATCAATATAGGAATATTGTTGAAAAGTAAATGCATTGCTCCCAGTGGAAAGCTTTTGCTCCAACAGATACCCTCTATTGTAAGTATCTTTGGTTTCCAATTGATTCCATACTCTGGCCAATGGCTTATAGCTTGCTAACTTTGCTGCAATTGCATGCTGCCTTCTGTAAATTCTCTCTGTGGAAAGATGATGTTTTTGGTGCTGGTGTTTGGGTAATAATAACGTGTGTGAGCCATGGAGTATATCCCCTGGATCTCACACATTTGACAGCAACAGCATCCATTGTGCCCCAAGAAACCTGCTATCTTGCTGATGGCTGGGGTATCTCCAATGCAGATAATAATATGTGCTTTGACATGAGGCCATTTACTGTTATCCCACTGGAAAGCATACAAAGTTCATCCAGTAATGGATACAGGTAGCTATCCAGGTTGGATGGTGATTTAGGCCCAGATACCAGTGAGACTACCATCATATTATTGCTCTGATACTGTAAGATGAGTGGCAGATTCAGATTGATAAGAATCAGTGGCCAGCAGGATTTGCTAGTAGAGTACTTGTTTGATGGAAATCCATCAAGTGCTAAAGCAAAGGCATGGTCATGCATACCTTCAAAGTAGCCCTGCTTCTTAGCTGTTTGTAATGTTCGCCATCAGATATATTGGATATGTTTGTGCTTAATTAATACTGAGTGCAGTACTCTACAGCTTTGCAATAGTTGTTGGACTGCATCAGCTTTCTCAGACAGGGTATGATCTGAATATATCTGGGGTGTGAATAATGTTTTCCCTCAATGGTGGTGGATTCCTGACAATTTGGACACATTGCAATGGTAGCATTTTTGGATGCAAATGCTATGCAACTGTTAACAAATGCTGGAATCAGGACAGTCTCTGGATCATATGTTATCAGCCACATGATGGTTGTCCACTTGTACCATGTACATGACAAGTTGCATTCCAGTATGCTTTTGGCAAGAAGTAGTAATAAATCCTCAAAGCCCTATTACTGATATCAGTAGAAACGTGCCACTTCTCTAGCCACTACATTACATCCTTCACCAGTAGACGGATTACTGGGCTCACTTGGCTGTATAAAGTATCCTTGACATTTGCTTCAACAGGTGCTGTCTCATTGCATAAAGGGATATGACTGGGCTCATACATGGTACTTTTGTTAGGGGAGATAGGCTCAAATCCTTCAGTAAACCCTCTTCATCAGTGCTATCACTCTGAATGCTATATTCAGAAGGCTGAGGTGAGCCTAAAAGTGTCACAAACTCACCTGACTCAGCTTGCACAAGGTGACAAAGATGGCCAGGTGCCAATACAGCAGTATCAACTGGCCAGCAAGATAAAGCTGGTACAGTAATGACCAATGAATGGTCAAATATGACTTAGGTGGCAAAACACTGGCTGTGATCCTTGTAATACTTCCTATGCAGTCTGTGTGCTACATAGCTGAGAGGCTTGCCACAATAGCCACATGGTCTTTTTTCACTTCTCTTATGGCATTGGGTCAAAGTAGTCTTGTCATGGGGCAAACAGTTTGACCTTCAACAACATAATGCTATTATATCACATTTTGGTCAATACTAATGTGAACTTAAGACAGTTTTGTTTTTGAGACATTGCACCTACATGTATGTAAGATTCAAGGATGACCTGCTATAGTAAGCATTATAAACACAGTTGTGGCACCACATACACACATATATGTAACACTATTTCCCCTTTGGTTTGACTCACTTCCATATATGTGCTGCCAAAAAATAAAGCAAAGTTGTCTGGTTCCCAACCAAACCCCACTGCTGACGGTGTGGTGGTGTATAAGTCCAAAGGGCAAAATACGGCCAACACTTCTCAAGTGTGAATGTGTGTGGGGTGTTCACTGGGTGCGATAACCTCTGGCAAAAGCTTGCTAGGAATACTGGGTCTTTTGTCTAATCTAATGTGATGGGGGATAAAGCCTCAAGCTTGTCAAGGGAAAACTATTGAACTACAATCCCCAACTTAGTTGGCGTCTTAACAAAAGTTTATAATGGCTTTGACGTCCTTTGAGATGACAATGTACTAAAGCTTCCAAAGTCAAAACAACTGTAAACTCCACCAACAGGGACTTGATAAGAATGCAGCTTTGACCAATAGTTACAAAGACTGAAAAGTATCTTTGCCTGTACAAGAACAAACTTGGGAAAACAAACAAATATAATAAAATATACCTACTCTGAGTATTCCTCACAAGTAGTGCCTCCAAGGTCAGTTGGCTGTCAGCGCGGTTTCCTGGGAGTGTTGTCAGGTCTGAGTCAGAAAATAGTGGTAATAGGTAGCGGTGATCTCACTAATCAATAAGTCGGAATATTGGAAGAGGGATGATTTATTTTAAGGGATAGCCTCCCTTATATACTTTTTTGCTGCTCAATTTCTTGCTAGAAAATACTTTCCGGAAGTTTCCAGAAGGTAGTAGACAACCAATCATGTCTTTGTGTACTAAAAATAGCGCAAACTCTTGGCGGATTGTTCCATGAGACATAGTAGCACCTAGCCAATCAGGTAGTGGTAACATGAAACCTCTGTGTCATGTGGTTGCCTCTTATGGTAGTGAGATGGGGGATTATGAAACCAAGATGGTCGCGTGACATGGGCACTGTTGGGGTACATGCCTTATAAGGTAACTATCTTATCTTGGCATCTCGGCAAGGAATAAGAATAGCTTGTGCAATGGGTTAATAGTGACAAATAGTTTGTCAGGTTGCATAGTAATAATCACATAGACAAAAATAGGAAATATTGCAAATTTGGGATGATAATAATATAGGCGGGGTAATCCTTTTTAGGGAAGTGAACGCATAAGAATGAGCACATCTGCCTGTGGGTGTCACTGTGACCCCACTACATCCACCCCCCTCTCAGCTTTGAACTCAGGTCAAAGCAAACTAAATGTGATGTGCGAAATTCCGGTGCTTGAATAGCTTAAGTCGGTTTCCTGCCACAGGTGCTCTTAGCGGTGTTCCATCAAGTTCAGACAGGTAGTAGCTTCCATTTCCAATCACCTTAGAGACCATATATGGGCCAGACCACTTATTGTCAAATTTGCAACTCCACTGCTTGTCTAAAGTGGAATCATAGAGCAGTACTGGATCTCCTTGCAGTAATGGCTTTGGTCTAAGGCTATGTGACTTGTCAAATGGTTCCTTGTTCTGAAGTCTTGTCTCTTTGAGTTTAGCAGCTGCTTGGGTAATATCAAGTTCATGGTGATCAAGCTGTTTGATGCGTGTAGTCAGTAGTTCTTCTGTACTCATTGTAGTTCTCCACTCTAGCATGTTCCAGGATATTGAGTCAAGCTCTATGGGAAGAACGCAATCATGTCCGTAAAGCAATTTGAATGGAGATAGACCTGTGCTGCGCTTTGTAGTGATTCTATCTGCCCAGAGTGCTAGATGAAGTTGTGTAGGCCACTGTAGTGTTGTGTTGTTGCAGCTCTTGACCAGGGAGTTAACTAACGGGCCATGGCCTCTTTCAACCATTCCATTGGCCTGTGGGTGATAAGCGGTAGTGAAAGCAATATGAATCTTGTATTGTGAGCAGAGTTCCTGGATCAAATTTGAGGTCAGTTCTCCTCGGTCAGCAACAAACTGGCTGATGCAGCCAAATCTGCATATTATATCTTCAAGAATAAATCTCCATATGGTGTGGCTTTTGTTATTGGGTAGGGCTTGAGCTTCTACCTACCCACTCAGATCATCTCTGGCAACAACAAGGTACTTCTTGGTTCCAGCAGTTGGCATGTGGACCAGGTCAATGCCAACCTTCTGCCATAGACAAGGTGTGTAGGTTGGATGGAGCGGCTCCTCATATCTCTTGGTTGACCTTCTTTGGCAAATGTCACAAGATTCAACAAAGTGTTGGACATCATGATACATATGCTCCCAGTAGTATCTACTGGAAACAACATTGTAAGTGGCATCTCTGCCTCTATGACCACTGGGTCTTCCTTCATGAAGGCTTGACATAATAGTCAGTTGTTCCTGGGGCTCAACTATAACTCTTCTTGGTGTCTGTCCAGGCTTTACTTGTTTGAAGAGGAGGCCGTCTTTTATGTAGAAATGATGGGCCTTCTTCCTGAGCTTTCTGAAATCATGTGGGCTCATTCCTGGTGGCTTCTCTAAGGTTCTCAGATAGTCTTGAATGGTGTTCCATGTAGAGTTGCTGGGCTTCTTCACGTGTAGTTGTCGGATTTCTGCATCAAATATGTCATCAAAGTCAGGGTCCATATCTTCAGACAACTGTGGTCCCTTCCTGGAGAGTGCATCAGCCACAACATTTGTCTTGCCAGGGATATGTCTGACCTCAAAGTCAAACATTTTCAGCCATGCCATCCACCGATTTGTGGCATCATCAGGTAGATCAGGCTTGTTGATCATTCCTATAAGTGGCTTAGCATCTGTCTCCAGGATGAAATGTGTCATGTAGAGTTGTGACTTCAGCTTTCTCAGCATCTTCACAACTCCTAGTAGCTCTCTCTTAATCTGTGAGTATCTTTGTTCTCTAGGAGAGAAGAGGCAGCTCTCATATCTGCAGGCATAGCGGTTACCATCTTCATCATCTTGGCCAAGTAGTGCTCCAGCTCCTACAGGGCTTGCATTCACCGTCAAGATAGGTGGGCATTCAGTGTTCTGATAGTCAAGAGGTCTCAGAACTGGTGGAGATACTAAGGCCTCTTTTAGTAATTGCATGGCTTCTTCTTGCTCTTCTCCCCAGTTAAATGGGGCATTCTTTCTCTGTAGTTGGTAGATTGGTTCTGCTATCTCAGAAAATCTTGGGATCCAGATCCTAAAGAACCCACAAGCTGCCACAAAGCCACAAGCTTGTGTTAGATTTGTGGGGGTAGGCCAGTTGCATATCTTTTGTGTCTTGGAGTCTCCGGGTGAACAACCAAAGGTGTTGCATTTTTGTCCAACAATGGATATCTCTGATACACCAAAGCTGCTTTTCTCACCACTGATGGTGAGTCCAGATTCTTCAATGGCTCCTAATATGGCATCATTGTCTGAAATATGGTCATAGACAAACTTTCTTACTCCAGGCATAACTTCAGTTGTGTCCCGGAGTTTTGGTCCTTTGATGCCTATGTCATCAACAAAGACAGCAAGTTTCTCAGGTATAAACCGGTAGAGCACATTTACCATGCACCTCTGGAACTGAGCCACGGAGTTTGTTGCCCCTTGGCTAAGTCTTGTCATTCTTAACAGTCCAAATGGTGTCTGGAGTGCAAACATATCTCTTGATGTCTCATCTAGGGGAATCTGGTCATATCCTGAGTAGAGATCATAGGTTGAGTAGATGGAGTGACCACTAAAGCTTTCTGCAAAGTCATCAATAGACAGAGGTATTGCGGCATCTCTGATAGTGACAGCATTTGCAGGTTGCATTTCTTGAATGAATCGGAGCTTCCCATTCTTCTTTTTGGTCACAAACCATCTGTTAGCATAAGGTCCATGGCAAGGTTCTAGGATACCAGCTTCAATCTTCTTCTTAAGTAGGTCATGCACATCAGCTTGGAGTCCTCTAGGCAGTGGGTAAGGTTTAAATGACCAGGGTGTGTGGGGCACTGTATGAATTTTGATAGGTTTTTCAACCAATGTCGTTAAGAGTCCCATCTCCTTGTTGTTATATGAGAAAACCTTATCATGCCTTTTCAGGGTTTCTTCAAATAGTAAGATCTCCTCCAGTGTTAGGTTTCCATCACCAATGATAAGTTGCTTAAGTCTCTCAGGTGTAAGTTGTATATCTTCTGGTGTTCCTTCTGGTGGTCTGATGTAATCAGCAGGTCAAGACCCATCAGTTAAAGGTGTAAGTGATGGTCTAATCTTCTGTTCCACTGTCTTGTATTTTGTGCAAACCATAGCTGACTGCTCCTGTATACCTAATGAGCAGCTCCAACTGTTAGGGTGTATACTGTCAGGCTCCTCATCTTCTTCTATAACAAGATGTGTCTTCTGGCAAGCGGTATGTGTCCTCTTATTGTTGGGTGTTACCCCACAGAATGTTGACTGTAGTCCTGGGTTGGATCCTTGTATAGTGTACCACACTGACCCATCAGAATAGTTGGTAGTTGTAGCCTTAGTACTGGTCTCCCATGGTCTGCCTAACAGAAGGTCAAAGTTTGCCTTCTGGCAGATAAAGAGGGGAAGCCAGACCTTGATTCCTTGTACCTCAATAGGGAACTTGTGCACTACACCATAGAGTGGGCTAGACCCTGAGTTTGCATCAGTCATGTTCCATCCAATATCTCTATCAACAGGCAGTAGCTCCTTGCTTCTAAGTGTCTTCCAGAAGTCTAGCGGCATAACACAAATCTCTGAACCACTGTCAATATGGCAGTCAACAGGGTCATCATATATATACCCTTTCACCACAGCAGTTGCAACTGAGTAAAAGGTCTTATATTTGGTAGCGTTGTCATCCTTTTTGTGGTCTTCATGGTTTGTCTGGATTATATGGGTGTCCATATGTTCAACAGCTTGTCTTCTCGTTCTAAGCTGCTAATCAAAGGTCTTCCTAACAGACGGTGATACACTCATGATTTCTCCAACTGACAAAGTGAGGTTCTACTTCAGCAGTCTCTCAGTAATCAATTTAGGGCTTGAGTAGCCTGCTATCTTTGAGGTCATCTGAAAGTGAGGTAATGGGTCTTGGGTGGGCAGTGTTCCAGGCCTCTTGTCAATGATAACCTCAGGCTCTTCAAATCGTGGTCTTCTAAGGATGGGCTTGACAGGTTCTTCAGGAAGATGTCTCTTAGTAGCAAAGGTGTCTACTTTGTATTTTCTGTTGTCAGGGCTGTTTGGACTCACTGTATGAGTCTCAATAGGGGCATCAACAGTAATCTTTCTAGTTGCTGAGTCAGACTTCTGGAAAAGGGCTCTCATTCTGCCTCTTCAGAAATTAGTGGGAATCCTTTTTCCTTCCTTATCAGCAAGCATTCCATCAGCATCAAACTGTACTGTTCCTTCTCTAAGTAGCTGGCTAAGCTCTGAGCATTCTCGTCTGGCATGCTGAGTAGAGTCACACCAAATGCAGTGTCTAGGCAAAGCTCTTTGGCCCTCAGTAGCTACCTCAGCTGAGCCGTTAATCTTGAGGGCTAGCTTTTGTAGCTGTTCAGCAAGTTGGTCAATTCTGTCGGTAGTGTAGGTCTGATTGTCAGCAACAGCACTCTTTAGCTCCTTGGTTGGCTGGTCTGGCAGATTAGATGTCAGGAGTCTCATAAAGGTAGAAGTTTGCTTTGCCTCTAGGAGTACACGTTTCATCTCTGCAAAGCAAGGAATGCCAGACTTGTCATCCTTGGCTGCATGTAGGTCAACTTTCCTTGCCAACTCCTGGGGAAGCCCTTGTGCAAGATAAAGTGTCATGGTAAACTCAGTTATTGCCTGGGACTCTAGGAGTGGCTTGGCCATATCTTCATATTGTTGAATGAACTCTTCAATTGGTAGCTTGGAGAGTCCCATCCTCCCAAAGTGTCTGAGGTCTTCAATTCCATAGTATATCTGGGGTCTGCCATACTCGGTCTGTAGGTAGGTCTTCATTAAGGTCCAGTCAGTCAGAATGTTTCTTTGTCTGAGAAGCTTGGTAGTAATATCATCAGTGCAGTAGTAGGGGAAGTCTTCAGCCATTTCTTGTTCAGATAGGCTGCACATCTTGCAGAGCTTCTCCCATTTGAATATGAAGCTCTCCACATTCTTTCCATCAAACTGTGGGGCTCCATGTGAGAGTGGTAACGGCATAGAGTTCATTTTGGGTAGGTAGGTTGGTGTTGTAGTCTTGATAATATTGGTAGTCTTGTTTCAATAAATGGGTAACGGCTCAAATCTTCAGGTAAATCTTGTTGGGTCCTAGGGAGCTTGTATGAACCCCCCACGTTGGGTGCCAAATATGTGGTGGTGTATAAGTCCAGAGGGCAAAATACGGCCAACACTTCTCAAGTGTGAATGTGTGTGTGGTGTTCACTGGGTGCAATAACCTCTGGCAGAAGCTTGCTAGGAATACTGGGTCTTTTGTCTAATCTAATGTGATGGGGGATAAAGTCTCAAGCTTGTCAAGGGAAAACTATTGAACTACAATCCCCAACTTAGTTGGCATCTTAACAAAAGTTTATAATGGCTTTGACGTCCTTTGAGATGACAATGTACTAAAGCTTCCAAAGTCAAAACAACTGTAAACTCCACCAACAGGGACTTGATAAGAATGCAGCTTTGACCAATAGTTACAAAGACTGAAAAGTATCTTTGCCTGTACAAGAACAAACTTGGGAAAACAAACAAATATAATAAAATATACCTACTCTGAGTATTCCTCACAAGTAGTGCCTCCAAGGTCAGTTGGCTGTCAGCGCGGTTTCCTGGGAGTGTCGTCAGGTCTGAGTCAGAAAATAGTGGTAATAGGTAGCGGTGATCTCACTAATCAATAAGTCGGAATATTGGAAGAGGGATCATTTATTTTAAGGGATAGCCTTCCTTATATACTTTTTTTTTTGCTGCTCAAATTCTTGCTAGAAAATACTTTCCGGAAGTTTCCAGAAGGTACTAGACAACCAATCATGTCTTTGTGTACTAAAAATAGCGCAAATTCTTGGCGGATTGTTCTATGAGACATAGTAGCACCTAGCCAATCAGGTAGTGGTAATATGAAACCTCTGTGTCATGTGGTTGCCTCTTATGGTAGTGAGATGGGGGTTATGAAACCAAGATGGTCACGTGACATGGGCACTGTTGGGGTACTTGCCTTATAAGGTAACTATCTTATCTTGGCATCTTGGCAAGGAATAAGAATAGCCTGTGCAATGGGTTAATAGTGACAAATAGTTTGTCAGGTTGCATAGTAATAATCACATAGACAAAAATAGGAAATATTGCAAATTTGGGATGATAATAATATAGGCGGGGTAATCCTTTTTAGGGAAGTGAACGCATAAGAATGAGCACATCTGCCTGTGGGTGTCACTGTGACCCCACTACAGCGGTGTTGTATAAGTCCAAACTGAGCTATAAGAGCTACTAGGAGATAAACTTGGGCAACTTAAGTCTGAACTTGCAAAAGATGAATATATAACAGAGAGTATTTTTGTGTCATGTGAACTATATAGATTCAAGACAAAAAAAGATGTAGTAGAAGCCCATGCAAAAGGTATGCACAAAGATAAACAAAAGCTGTATAGCAATGTTGTTGAACTACTCTCCCAACTGCAGTTGCAACTGAGTAACAGGTCTTATACCTAGTACCCTCATCATCCTTTTGGTGGTGTTAGTGGCTTGTTGGAATTATATGAGTATCCATGTACTCAATGGCTTGTTGTCTTGTTCTAAGCTGCTCATTAAAGGTCTTCCTAATAGATGGGGATACACTCATGATCTCTCCAACCAGCAAAGTGAGGTTTTGTTTCAACCACTTCTCAATGATCAGATGAGGGCTTGAGTAGCTTGCAATCTTTGAGGTCATCTGAAAGTGAGGTAATGGTTCTTGGGTGGTCAGCATACTGGGCCTCATGTCAATGGCAACTTCAGGCTCTTCAGATTGTGGTATTATGAGGATGTGTTTGACAGCTTCTTCAAGAAGGTGTCTTTTGGCAGCAAAGGCATCAACTTCATATTGTCTGTTGTCAGGACTGCTTGAGCTCACTGTAAGACTCCCAATAGGGGCATCAACTGTAATCTTTCTGGTTGCTGAGTTGGAAATCTGGCAAAGGGCTCTCATACCTCCTCATTGGAAATTGGTGGGGATCCTTCTTCCTTCCATGTCGGCAAGCATTCCATCAGCATCCAACTGTACAGTTTCTTCTTTGAGCTGTTGACTAAGCTTAGAGTATTCTCTTTGGGCATGCTGAGTGGAATTACACCTGATGCAGTGTCTGGGCCAAGGTTTTTGGCTCTCAGTAGTTATTTCAACTGAGCCATCAATCTTGAGGGCTAGCTTTTGCGGCTGTTTGGCAAGTAGGTGATTCTTTTGGTAGTATAGGTTTGTTTGTCAGCAACAGCACTCCTTCACTCCTTGCTCAGCTGGTCTGGCAGATTAGACTTCCGGAGTCTCATAAAGATGGACATCTGTTTTGCTTCTAGGAGAACATGTCTCATCTCTGCAAAGCATGGAATGCTGGGCTTGTCACCCTTGGCTGCATGTATGTCCACTTTTTTTGTCATGTCTTGGGGAAGTCCTTGTGCAAGGTAAAGTGCCATGGTAAACTCAGTAATAGCTTGGGAATCTAGGAGTGGCTTGGCCATGTCTTCATACTGCCAAATGAACTCTACATGTGGTTGCTTGGAAAGTCCAGTTCTTCTAAAGTGGCTCAGATCTTCAATTCCATAGCTTATTGGGGGTCTACCATACTTGGCTTGTAGGTAGATCTTCATTAAGGCCCAGTCAGTGAGTATTTTCCCTGTCTGAGAAGCTTGGTGGTATCTTTAGTGCAGTGGTAGGGAATTCTTCAACCATTTCTTGTTCAGAGAGGCTGCACATCTTGCAGAGCTTCTCCCCACTCAAATAAGAAGCTTTCCACATTCTTCCCATCAAACTCTGGGGCTCTGTGTGAGTGTGGTAATGGCACAGAATTCATTCTGTGTAGGTAGGTTGGTGTTGTAATCTTGATAATATTGGTAATCTCCTTACAATAAGTGTGTAATGGCTCAAATCTTGGGGTAAATCTTGTTGGGTCCTAAGGAGCTTGTATGGGCCCCACATGTTGGGTGCTAAATATGTGGTAGAGTATAGTGTAAAGGAGAAATATCTCATATGTTGTAGAGTATAAGTGTAAAGGAGAAATATCTCCAACACTTCTCAAGAGTTTTGTGTGTGGGGTGTTCACTTGGTGCAATAACCTCTGGCAAAAGCTTGCCAGGAATACTTTGGTTCTGTCTCTAATCTAATGTGATGGGGAATAAAGCTACAAGCTTGTCAAGGGAAAACTATTGAGCTACAATCTCCATGTTAGTTGGCATCTTAACAAAAAGTATTAGCTGGGTTCAGTATCCTTTGAGATGACAGTGTACTAAAGCTTTCAAAGTCAAAACAGCTGTAAACTCCTCCAGCAGGGACTTTATTAGAATGCAGCTGTAGTCAATAGTTACAAAGACAGAAAAGTATCTTTGCCTGTGCAAGAACAAACTCAAGAAAGAATCAAATACAACAAAACATACCTAATCTGAGTATTCCTCACAAGTAGTGCTTCTATGGTCAGTTGGCCTGTCAGTGCAGCTTCCTGGGAGTGTCCTGTAGTCTGGAATTGGAAGTTCAGGTAGCAGTAGGTAGCAGTGATCACACCAATCAACAAGTTAGTATACTAATAATAGGGATGATAATTTATTGTGGAGGGATTGCCTCCCTTATATACTTTTCTCACTGGTTAGGTGATTACTAATCAAGGTATTCCAGAAGGTTCCAGTGGTCAAATAGAAATATTATTGACATCCAAATGAGCTAAGAATGCTCTAAGTAGGTGCCAGAAGGTTCTAAGAGGCACAGCCCCCCAACCAATCAGGGATCAATATATTGGAGCCTGTGTAACATAGGAATACCATATATGGTATCAAAATGGTAAGGATAGTGACACAGCTTGATCATGTGTTACAGGTACTGGTTTGGATACCTGCCTAACATAGAAGCACTTACATCCAGTAATCTAACTTAAAGTGAGGGACAACTTATGCAATAAGGTAAGCAGGTGTGATAGTCAGCCAGCTTATGGGATAATACTGATCAAGTAAGACAAATGGGATAAAACTAATATAAGGGTAGTAGAAAAATAGGGAAGTAGAAACTATGGGAATGAGCACATCTGTCAGTGGATGTCACTGTGACCCCGCTTCAATGTCCTCAACTCATCTGTTAAGCTGTTCCATTGATTAGTCATCTGAGATCTATCCAACTACTTAGCAGTTTCCAAGACATCAGCTGATTATTGAAGCAATTTCTCATTTATCTTATGCACCTATGAACACCCCAACATATTCAATGAGTCCAGTCACTTGGTGCTTACTAATTCAACTTGATCAGAAAAGTATTGATAAAGTTTACTGAACCTTTTGGTTTAGTGAGTGTCTCAACGAAAACAAGATTGTGCCTCAGCAAAATTAAGAATTCAACAACTCTGGTTTAGTTTCCATCCAAGTCTAGTATATCTAGCACTCCCAAGAAACCAAGCCTAGCCTACATAGCTAACCAAATCTGTTGCCTTTATAGCCCAGCTTGGCTATATACAAGACTATTATTAGACCAGAGCTTCTCTGGTAATATTTCTGTCACTCTTGACAATTGTAAGATTTTACGCTTAGTTGCTACTTAGGCACAGTTAACTCATTCAAGAGTTTATTACACTTTTATCTTGGAAACAACAAAGTGACCTTCTGAAGCCATTTCAACCAGGAGTACACTGGAAGCATTGGGAATCATATGTAGACCTTATAAGAATATTTATCCAGAAGCAGATCACCAATACCAACTTGACACATCCAGAGCTTTTGAGTAAGGAGTCTGTGATGTGATTTTAGTGGCAATACCTCAAATATAAAGCTGAATGCAGAGATCTCTGCTGCTACTATATCCATTCTCTATTCTATCTTGCTAGGTGTGTAGAGAATACTGGCCATTGCTTCATCTTTTGAGAGTTTCCTATGGAGCAGATGTGTGGGGAGATCAGTAGACAAGTCAAGTTGCAGGTACTACCATATCCCAATCTCATCACAAAGATACATGGAATTCATTAAGGAAGACTTAGAAAATACTGAGGAGATATATGCACATGGCAACACCTATACCATGGCAATAAGAAGCTAAGCAGCCGCAATGCCTGGGTAATCAGTTAAGTAATGCAAAGTTGAGCTAGCAGCAACTGGCAACTAATTTACATTAGAAACACTCTACCAAAGTATGCAGGGTTTCTCTTGGTTGCAAGCCAGTTTCTACATCATTGAATATGAAATTTACACAAACAAGTGGCAGAGCGCACCTTTAAGGGGGACTAGAATCTGGCAGGGAGAAGGAATATATTGGCTCAATTCCAAAAAGCTCTTTTTGGATATTTGGGAGGAATTCATGGCATCAGTGACAGTAACCAGGCATATGTTTGCAAGATGCATATGTTACCAGCAATACAAGGTCTATGGTAACTTTTGAAGTACCATATTGAGCAGATACATAGGTAAGGTGATAGAAGTGTGCTAGTTGTAACAGGTGTGCATGTTTGTAGAGGTTAATAAGCAGGAGGCCATAGTTTATTTTTTGATTTGAGCTATTTGTGGCATACCCAAGGTAGTGGTGGGTAGGCAAATAAACAGGGGTGATTATACAATGGAATATATTAATTGCATATGGGGAGATACATAATAGTAAATTGGTATGGTAGCATTATACAGAGCTAGCTGTAGGCCACCATACTGCTGTAATAATATCATCAGAGGCTTGCAATGAGGCCATCAAGATACTATCAAGTTTTTTGCCATATATGGCAATGGGATGTACTAGCTGGTTAGATCCACTCAAATAGCTATAAAGTGCAGTAAGACTGCAATAATGCTATGCCACCCTTGGCCAAATACCACCCAAACACCATAGTGTATTTGAGCATTGGTTGGCAGTAAAATTGGCCAAACACTGTTGTGATCCCATCTTAAGACTACATAGAGTGTCATGCATTCTAAGCTACTAGTATAAGTAGTATTCAACAATGACAATGCAAGTACTGGATGCACTGGATATGTATTTGGACAAGTGGCCTTTATAAGCATTTCTACCCAGAGTACATTGGAAGCATTGGGAGGCATACATTGACATTGTAGGAATAATTATGCCAATGCAGATCACCAATGACAACTTGATCATCTGCAGCTTTTATGCAAAGGGCTTGTGACATGATTTGCGTAGCTATACTGCAAGCACAAAGCCAAACATGCAGATCTCTGCAACTACTGCATTCATACTCTAATCCATCTTGCTTAATGTGCAGTGAATATTGGACCTTATTTCACCTTTTTGGAGTCTCTTATGGATTGGATGTGTGTGCAGATAGGTAGACATGTCAACTGGCGACTACTACCAGATCTCAATCTCATTACTAATGTGACCTTCAATTTTTTTATGCGTATGATGAGTTTGCACTTGGAGGACACCCTGGAAGAGTTGGAATACATTGGGGAGCAATGTGCACATGGAGACACCTATGCCATTGGCATTAAGAAGCTAAGCAGCCCCAATGCATGGTGGAATAGTTAAGTATTGCAAAGTTGGGTTGGACATAACAAGCAACTAGTTTTTATTGGGAAAACTTTGCCAAAGTATACTGGGCTTCAATTGGGTATAAGCTGATTCTACACTATTCAATATTGAACTAATACAAACAAGAACCAGAGTGTACCTGGAAGTGGGAGTTAGATCTAGAAGGGAGAAGGGATATATTGGCCAAGTATGAGAAAGCTTTATGAGGATATTACACAAGTGTTCATGGCAAAAGTGGTGGCAACCTAGCATACCTTTGCAAGATGAATATGTAACCAGCAATACAAGCTTTATAGCAACTTTGGAAGTACTATGCTGAACAGATATATAGTTGAGGAGATAAAAGTGTGTCAATTGCAGCAGGTGTGTTCTTATGTTGGGGTTAGTAGGCAGGAGGCCATATTTGATTTGATTTAAGCTATACATGACATACCCATGGTAGAGTGGGTAAGCAAATAAATTGGGATGATTCTGCAATGGTGTATATGAATGGTGTAAGGGGAAGTTGCTAATGGAAGTACCATTTGGTAAATTGGTAAAGTAGCATTATACAAAATTGGCTGTAGGCTGCCATACTGCCATTTTAGTAACAATAGATGTCTGCAAGAGGGCCATCAAGATACTATCAGTTGTTTTCCATATATTTTAATTGGATGTACTAGCTGGCTGGAACTGCACAAACAAGTATAGGCCAACATGGAACCATGTGTTGTGCATCAACATTTAACACTTAGCCAACTTCACTCCATTACAAAATCTAGTACTCTAACTGATTTTCCCTAACCCAAACATAACTAATCCCTGTTATGGTTTATTTTATCACTTCTCAGAAGCTATTTTTTAGCTGTCAAACCTGATCAATTTTTGAGTGGTCATTATGTCCTCAACTGATCTGCTAAGCCTTTCCAAAGGATTAGTCATCTGATATCTATCCAACCACTTAGTAATTGTCAAGATATTAGCTGATTAATGATGCAATTTCTCATTTATCTCACGCACCTATCAACACCCCAACAGATTTCATTTAGTCCAGTCTCTTGGCACTTACT
>MCFE01000921.1:0-26021 GCA_002104905.1 Basidiobolus meristosporus CBS 931.73
TATGAAAAATAACTGTGATGTTCCTGTTCCTGTCAAAGGCTGTGAAAAAATTGAAATCCCATGACCAAGAGGTATTGATGTTGTAAGAGTCTTGGAGATATTGGAAGTGATTGGGAGGACAAGTAGATTACGTGGTTTTCACTTAATGTTTTACTGAATGTAAAAGTAGTATTTATACTCTTACATGGTCTTGGCTTAACAAACACATAGAATAGGTTAAGGAAGGTCCCAAGAACATGTGTGCAGAGTTTGGGGCTGTTTGGACAACTCTGAGAATTTTCATGTTCTGGGTACCTGGTGCTGTCTTGGCATAACAAACATGTAGAATAGGTTAAGAAAGGTCCCAAGAGCATGTGTGCAGAGCTTGGGGCTGTTTGGACAACTTTGAGAATCTTCATGTTCTGGGTAAATATTCTAAGTAAATCCCAACAAGGAATTTAGTCAATATTCTCTAGGATTTGAAGGTAATGATCTAAGTGACTAAGTTAGGTGAATATTTAGGTGGAGTTACAAATTTTTACAACACTCCCACTCAGCTAAATGCTCATACTGACTAGTCCTAATTTTGACCTAAGATATTCAAACTTGTCTCTAGCTAATGGTTTGGTAAATATGTCTGCAATCATTTCATCTGAAGGACAGTAATCTAAGCCAACTAAGTTATTCTCAACAGCTCCACATACAAAATGATGTCTAATATCTATGTGCTTAGTTCTAGCATGAAAAGTTGGATTTCTACCTAATTGTATACATCCTTGATTATCCTGAAATAAAGTAAAAGGCATTTTTTGACATGGGCCTAAATCTGTAAAAGGCTTTCTTAACCACATTGCTTTCTTTGTAGCTTCACAGGCTGCCATATACTCTGCCTCTGTGGTAGAAAGTGCTATGATTGGTTGCTTTCTTGAATTCCATGAAATTGCACCTTTATGGTAAAGAAAGGTATATCCTGTGGTGGATCTCCTGTCTTCCAAAATTTGCCCCCAATCAGCATCAGTGTATCTCACAAGATCCTGTTCTGAGTCCTTATAAGTGTATCTTAAGCAGATATCAGCAGTTCTTTTTAGGTATCTAAAAATCTGCTTAACTGCTGCAATATGATCAGATCCAGAGTTCTGATTATGTTGGCTGACAACTCCAACTGAATATGAGATATCTGGACATGCTCTAGGCATGATATACATTTGACTGCCAACCATATATTGATAAGGAAAGTCAGGGCTTCCAGATGGCATCAAGTTAGCTTGATTTGGTTGAGTTTTGACCAAGTTAAGGTTTGTCTCCATTGGAGTAGCTGCCAGTTTACAGTCTTCCATTTGGTACTTCTTTAGTATATCTTGAATATACTTGGATTGGCTTAGGGTAATAGTCTGGGTACTTCTGTCTATGGAGAACTTAATCCCTATGTTGTAACTGAGTTCTCCTAGATTGGACATCTTGAACTCCTTAGATAGGCTGGATTTTGTCTCTTCCAATGTTCCTAGATTATTGGTGGCTATAATAAGATCATACACATATAGGGCTAATAGAGCTGGATTTGCTCTATCTGGCTTATAGTATATACTATAGTCAGCATTACTCCTTTTGAAACTCAGAGATTCCAAATAAGAATTTATCTTGCAATTCCAGGCTCTTGGTGATTGTTTGAGACTTTTTAGAAGCTTTTTAAGCTTGCAGACCAAATGGGTGTTATCTTGGTCAACAAACCCATCTGGCTGGTTTATATACACATCTTCATCAAGTTCTCCATTCAAAAATGCTGTTTTTACATCCATTTGATGAATAGAAAACTTTTACTTGGCTGCAATAGCCAATATTAATCTGATGGAATTAAACTTGGCTACCAGTGTAAAGGTCTCAGTATAGTCAAGTCCTTTTGTTTTATAGTATCCTTTGGCTACAAGTCTTGCTTTGTATCTTTCAATTGAACCATCAGCCTTGTATTTTGTCTTAAAGACCCATCTGCATGTAATTGATTTGTGGTTGATTGGAAATTTGACCAAGTCCCAAGTTTGTTTTCCATCAGGGCCTGATATTCCTCAGTCATGCAGATCTCCAAAGCTTTGTCTGAGGGCTATTTAGGACCTCTTTTACAGTCTGGGGTCTATCAATATGGACTGAATAGGCATAGGCTAAGTGTGTACCCTCATAGATAGAGTAGTTTGGGCTATTTCCTGTCTAATTGGATCTACAGGCATTTGATACTGGAATGATCACTTCTTGGATGTTCCTGTGCACTGCTTCAGGCTGAACCATGGTTGTAGAGTCCTCAGAAGTGAAAAAATTATCATTGTTTTGCTCTGATTTAATTCTGACAATAGGTGTACTTGAGATCAGATTTTTGTCATCATCTGGTGTCATTTTTTGTGGAAGTTCTGCATTTTGATCAAACAACACATCCCTGGACTTGATTAGCTTCTTTGCTTTGGTATTGTAGAGTCTGTATGTTCTACTCTCATTGCAGTAGCCCAAAAATATGCATTTTACGCTTTTTGGCTGATATCTGGGCAGTTTCTTGACCTATGCTGTACACCCAAATATTCTTAGATGTTCTGCACCTGGTCTGTATCCATACCATACTTCAAATAGAGTAAAATCAAAAGTATTATGTTTTAACTCCTATTTTTAAGGTATACAGCTGTGGCAACTGAATCCACCCAAAATTATAGTAAGATATTGGATTATAGATCATAGATCTTGCTGTATCAATTAATGATCTGTTTGCAGCTCTGCTACTGCATTTTGCTGTTGGGAGTATGGTACAGTAGCCTCTTGCTTTATCCCATGAATTTTGCAGAAGTGGATGAAGAGTTTTGAGGTATATTCTCCACCATTGTCAGAGTGTATTTTCTTGATTTTTTCATCTGTTTCCCTCTCCACCATGGCTTTAAACTCCCTGAACTTAGACAGAGCTTCTTCCTTTCTCCCCATGAGGTAGACCCACATGTATCTTGTACAGTCATCAATCAAGGTGATTAAATGCTTTATCCCACCTAAGGATAAATTTGCATAGGTCCACACAGATCTGAGTGAATTAGATATATTCTTTTCTTAGTTTTCATCAGCCCAGAGCTCTTGAACAGTTGTCTTGCTTGTTTCCCCTATATGCAAGCTTCACAGTGCTCCAAATTAGCTGGGGGAGCAATTTTCACTCCAGAAATTAGCTGATCTTTGATCATTTTGCGCAAATACTCAAAATTGATGTGCCTAACTCTCCTGTGCCAAAGCATTGGTGTTTCTTCATTTAAGTAACACACATTGGCTTCCAAATATGCTGGAATATAAGTCAACTTGTATGGATTCTGATCTCTGATACCCAAAGCAATATAGGTACCATTTTGAGCAGTGCTCCTGTCTCCAGAATTGTCAAAGCTGAAACTGAGTCCTTCTACAGTGGCCTTGCTTACAGATAGCAGGTTCTTGGCTATTTCTGGCACATAGAGTACTTCTTTGAAGGTCAGTGTATAGCTCCCTGCACTGCTTCTAAGGTTTACTTGGATAGATCCTTCTCCCATTGCATCAAGTGTTCTATTGTCACCCATGAAAACCTTCTTGATTGGAATATCTTGATATTGGGTAGAAAGTTCTTTTTGGTGTGTAAAGTGCTGAGATGCTCCAGAGTCAATGTACCATGTCTGAGAATTCTTTTTTGTGGTCATACTTAATGCAAATTTGAATAGTCTATTTTCAGTTGTTGCAGTATTTCCATATTCAGGCTTCTTTTGCTCATTATCTCTCTTTTTGAGACACCAATCTGATGTGTCCTTTCCTTTTGCTGTAGTTGCAAAACAGGTTGCAATTGCCTTTGTAAGGGCTTGGGTACCTCTTTAGCTGGTTATCATTGCTTATTAAAGCATTTTCTTCATCCTTCTTATAGGTGCTTGATTTTCTTAATTCTTCATCCAGGAGCCTTCCATATGCATAATTTAGGGTCAAATCATCAGTTCTTGACATTAGGGCTGATACAAGGCCCTGAAACTTGACTGTCAGGATATTCAGGATGGTTACCGTCACATCCTCATCAGTAGTTGTTACACCCACAGATTCCATATCATGTACCAGCAGGGTAAATCTGTTGATTAGATTTTTCATTTCTTCTGCTGGCTGCATCATTGTAGTAAAGAATTTTTGTCTCAGATACATTTTCTTAGCAGCTGTACATGACTGGTAGGTGTCTTCTAGTGCCTTTCAGACATTATTTGCTGTTTTTGCTCTTGAGCATTGAATTAGCAATTTGTCTTTAACATTAAGGCAAATGCAGTTAAAGACACTTTGTTCTTTCTTCCGGTACTTTAAGGCTTCCTCTCCCATGTTTTTAGGAGGGCATTCTTCTCCCATGAGAATATCCCAAAGGCATCTTTCTTGTGGCAGCATCTTCATCTTCTCCTTCCACACTTGTTGGTTAGATCCATCCCACTTTTCAGCAGAGGGAAATATTGCAGTAATAACTGTTGTAAAAATTCGTATTTTCCACCTAAATATTCACCTAACTTAGTCACTTAGATCATCATCTTCAAATCCTAGAGAATACTGACCAAATTCCTTGTCGGGATTTACTTAGAATATTTTCACCAAAATACCAGGTACCCAGAACATGAAAATTTTCAAAGTTGTCCAAACAGCCCCAAACTTTGCACACATGTTCTTGGGACCTTCCTTAACCTATTCTACGTGTTTGTAATGCCAAGACCATGTAAAAGTATAAATACTACTTTTACATTCAATAAATCATTAAGTGAAAACCACATAATCTACTTGTTCTCCCAATCACTTCCAATATCTCCAAGACTCTTACAACAGGTTATGAGCCCCGAGCGGTCACTCTCTGCAATGTCTACTACTGCTATTACTGGAATTTTTCCCTCTGCTGAAAAGTTGGATGGATCTAACTACCAAGTGTGGAAGGTGAAGATGAAGATGCTGCTACAAGAAAGAGGCCTTTGGGATATTGTCATGGGAGAAGAATGCCCTCCTAAAAACGTGGGAGAGGAAGCCTTGAAGTACCAGAAGAAAGAACAAAGTGCCTTTAACTGCATTTGCCTTAATGTCAAGGACAAATTGCTAATTCAATGCTCAAGAGCAAAAACGGCAAAGAATGCCTGGAAAGCATTAGAAGACACCTACCAGTCATGTTCAGCTGCCAAGAAAATGTATCTGAGAAGAAAATTCTTTACTACAAAGATGCTGCCAGGAGAAGAAATGAAAAATCTAATTAACAGAATTACCCTGCTGGTAGATGAGATGGAATCTGTGGGCGTACCAACTACTGATGAGGATGTGATAGTTACCATCCTGAATAGCCTGACAGACGAGTTTCAGGGCCTTGTATCAGCCCTAGAGTCCAGAACTGAAGATTTGACCTTAAATTACGTATATGGAAGGCTCCTGGATGAAGAATTAAGAAAATCAAGCGCCAATAAGAAGGAAGAAGAAAATGCTTTAATAAGCAATGATAACCAACAAAGGAGGTACCCAAGACCCTACAAAGGCAACAGCAACCTATTTTGCAACTACTGCAAAAGGAAAGGACACACATCAGACCGGTGTTTCAAAAAGAGAGATTATCAGCAAAAGAAGCCTGAATATGGAAATGCTGTAACAACTGAAGATAGACTATTCATATCTGCACTAAATATGACCACAAACAAGGATTCTCAGACGTGGTATATTGACTCTGGAGCTTCCCAACACTTTACACACCAAAAAGAACTTTTTACCCAATATCAAGAAATTCCAATTAAGAAGGTTTTCATGGGTGACGATAGAACACTTGATGCAGTGGGAGAAGGAACTATCCAAGTAAACCTTAGAAGCAGTGAAGGAAGCCATACACTGACCTTTAAAGAAGTACTCTATGTACCAGAAATAGCCAAGAACCTACTCTCTGTAAGCAAGGCCACAGCAGAAGGACTCAGTTTCAGTTTTGACAATTCTGGATGCAGGATCACTGATCAAAATGGTGCCCATATTGCTTCGGGCATCAGAGATCAGAACCTATACAAGTTGACTTATATTCCATCATATCTGGAAGCCAATATAAGTAACTTAAATGAAGAAACACCAATGCTTTGGCACAGGAGATTTGGACACATCAATTTTGATTATTTGCGTAAAATGATCAAAGATCAGCTAATTTCTGGAGTGAAAATTGATCCCCCAGCTATTTTGGAGCACTGTGAAGCCTGCATATATGGGAAACAAGCCAGACAACCGTTCAAGAGCTCTGGGTTAATCAAAACTAAGAAAAAATTAGATCTAATTCACTCAGATCTGTGTGGACCTATGCAAAATTTATCCTTAGGCGGGATGAAGTATTTAATCACTTTTATTGATGATTATACAAGATACACATGGGTCTACTTCATGGAGAGAAAGGAAGAAGCTCTGTCTAAGCTCAGGGAGTTCAAAGCCATGGTGGAGAGAGAAACTGGTGAAAAAATCAAGAAAATACGCTCTGACAATGGTGGAGAATATACCTCAAAACTCTTCATCCACTTCTGCAAAATTCATGGGATAAAGCAAGAGACTACTGTACCATACTCCCCACAGCAAAATGGAGTAGCAGAACGAGCTAACAGATCAATAATTGATATGGCAAGATCTATGATCCATGATCAAAAATTATCCTATGATTTTTGGGCGGAATCAGTTGCCACTGCTGTATATCTTAAAAATAGGAGTTATAACAGAATACTTCGTGATTCTACTCCATTTGAAGCATGGTATGGATACAGACCAAGTGCAGAACATCTAAGAATATTTGGGTGTACAGCATATGCCAAAAAACTGGCCGGAAATCAGTCAAAATTTGAGCCAAAAAGTGTAAAATGCATATTTTTGGGCTACTGCAATGAGAGTAAGGCATACAGACTCTACAATACCGAAGCAAAGAAGCTGATCAAGTCCAGGGATGTGTTGTTTGATGAAAATTCAAAATTTTCACAAAAAATGACATCAGATGATGACGAAAATTTGATCTCAAGTCCACCAATTGTCAGGATTGAATCAGAGCAAAACAATGAAAATTTTTTCACTCCAGAGGACTCTACAACCGTGGTTCAGCCAGAATCAGTGCCCAGGAATATCCCAGAAGTGATCATTCCAGTATCAAATGCCCGGAGATCCAATCGGACAAGAAATAGCCCAAATTACTATATCAATGAGGGTACAAACTTAGCCTATGCCTATTCAGTCCATGTTGATGAACCCCAGACTGTAAAAGAGGCCCTAAATAGCCCTCAGACGAAGTTTTGGAGATCTGCAATGACTGAGGAATATCAGGCCCTGATGGAAAATCAAACTTGGGACTTAGTCAAATTACCAATCAACCGAAAATCAATTGGATGCAGATGGGTCTTCAAGACAAAATACAAGGCTGATGGTACAATTGAAAGATACAAAGCAAGACTTGTAGCCAAAGGATACTCTCAAACAAAAGGACTTGACTATACTGAGACCTTTGCACCGGTAGCCAAGTTTAATTCCATCAGATTAATATTGGCTATTGCAGCCAAATATAAGTTTTTTATTCATCAAATGGATGTAAAAACTGCATTTTTGAATGGAGAACTTGATGAGGACGTGTATATGGACCAGCCTGATGGTTTTGTTGACCAAGATAACCCCCATTTGGTCTGCAAGCTTAAAAAGTCACTATATGGTCTCAAACAATCACCGAGAGCCTGGAATTGCAAGATAGATTCTTATTTGGAATCTTTGAGTTTCAAAAGGAGTAATGCTGACTATAGTATATACTATAAGCCAGATAGAGCAAATCCAGTTCTATTAGCTCTATATGTGGATGATCTTATTATAGCCGCCAATAACCTAGAAACATTGGAAGAGACTAAATCCAGCCTATCTAAGGAGTTCAAGATGTCCGATCTAGGAGAACTTAGTTACTACTTAGGGATTAAGTTCTCCATAGACAGAAGTACCCAGACTATTACCCTAAGCCAATCCAAGTATATTCAAGATATACTAAAGAAGTACAAAATGGAAGACTGTAAACCGGCAGCTACCCCAATGGAGACAAACCTTAACTTGGTCAAAACTCAACCAAATCAAGAGAGCTTGGTGCCATCTGAAAGCCCTGACTTTCCTTATCAATCTATGGTCGGCAGTCTGATGTATATCATGCTTGGAACACGTCCAGATATCTCATATTCAGTGGGAGTTGTCAGCCAACATAATCAGAATTATGGATCTGATCATATTGCAGCAGTTAAGCGGATTTTTAGATACCTAAAAGGAACTGCTGATATCTGTTTAAGATACACTTATAAGGATTCAGAACAGGATCTTGTGGGATACTCTGATGCTGATTGGGGACGAAATTTAGAAGACAGAAGATCCACCACAGGATACACCTTTCTTTACTGTAAAGGAGCCATTTCATGGAATTCAAGAAAGCAACCAACCGTAGCACTTTCTACTACAGAGGCAGAGTATATGGCAGCCTGTGAAGCTACAAAAGAAGCAATGTGGTTAAGAAAGCTCTTTACAGATTTAGGCCTATGTCAAAAAACGCCTATTACTTTATTTCAAGATAATCAAGGATGTATACAATTAGGTAGAAATCCAACTTTTCATGCTAGAACCAAGCACATAGATATTAGACATCATTTCATACGTGAAGCTATAGAGAATAACTTAGTTAGCTTAGTTTACTGTCCTACAGATGAAATGATTGCAGACATATTTACCAAACCATTAGCTAGAGACAAGTTTGAATATCTTAGGTCAAAATTAGGACTAGTCAGTATGAACATTTAGCTGAGTGGGAGTGTTGTAAAAATTCGTATTTTCCACCTAAATATTCACCTAACTTAGTCACTTAGATCATCATCTTCAAATCCTAGAGAATACTGACCAAATTCCTTGTCGGGATTTACTTAGAATATTTTCACCAAAATACCAGGTACCCAGAACATGAAAATTCTCAAAGTTGTCCAAACAGCCCCAAACTTTGCACACATGTTCTTGGGACCTTCCTTAACCTATTCTACGTGTTTGTAATGCCAAGACCATGTAAAAGTATAAATACTACTTTTACATTCAATAAATCATTAAGTGAAAACCACATAATCTACTTGTTCTCCCAATCACTTCCAATATCTCCAAGACTCTTACAACAATAACAGCAGTAGACATTGCAGAGAGTGACAGCTTGGGCTCATAACCTGTTGTTAGAGTCTTGGAGATATTGGAAGTGATAGGGAGGACAAGTAGATTATGTGGTTTTCACTTAATGATGTATTGAATGTAAAAGTAGTATTTATACTATTACATGATCTTGGCATAACAAACACATAGAGTAGGCTAAAGAAGATCCCAAGAGCTTGTGTGGAAAGTTTGGGGCTGTTTGGACAACTCTGAGAATTTTCATGTTCTGGGTACCTGGTGTTTTAGTAAAATATTCTAAGTAAATCCCAACAAGGAATTTGGTCAGTATTCTCTAGAATTTGAAGGTTATGATCTAAGTGACTAAGTTAGGCAAATATTTAGGTGGAATTATAATTCTTTTACAACAATTGACACCATTATGACACTGTAAAAATCATCAGAAAAAACTCTTCATCTCAATGGTTTGTAACTTGCTCTCTATGAGAAGTAATTTGGTACCCATGGGTGGATCCAATCCAGATTAGCTGTCAGGATCCTGCAATTAGGCTGTTATAATCCTGGTAGCTTAGAATTATAGACACTATTGCCAATCTTAAAGCAAGATTGTGATAGTGTATTGCTGTTTCTATTGCCAAATACTGTACTAGACCTGATGGTGTTTCTGTTGTAAAAGAATTGTAGTTCCACCTAAATATTCACCTAGCTTAGTCACTTGGATCATTACCTAAAAATCCTAGAGAATACTGACCTAATTCCTTGTTAGGATTTACTTAGAATATTTTCACCAAAATACCAGGTACCCAGAACATGAAAGTTAGATAAATTGTTCAAACAGCCCCAAACATTGCACACATGCTCTTGGGACCTTCCTGATTTGATTCTACATATTTGTTAGGCCAAGAACAGGTAAAAGTACAAATACTACTTTTACATTCAATAAAGCATTAAGTGAAAACCACTTAAACTACTTGTCATCCCAATCACTTCCAATATCTCCAAGACTCTTACAGCAGATTATGAGCCCTAAGCTATCACTCTCTGCAATGTCCACTACTGCTATTACTGGAATTTCCCCCTCTGCTGAAAAGCTGGATGGATCTAACTACCAAGTGTGGAAGATGAAGATGAGGATGCTGCCACAAGAAAAAGGCCTTTGGGATAATGTCATGGGAGTAAAATGCCCTCCTGAAGACATAGCAGAAGAATCCTTAAAGTACCAGAAGAAAGAACATATAACCTTTAACTGCATTTGCCTTAATGTCAAAGACAAGTTGCTAATTCAATGCTCAAGAACAACAACAGCAAAGAATGCCTGGAAGGTATTAGAAGACATCTACCAGTCATACTCAGCTGCTAAGAAAGTGTATCTTAGACAGAAATTCTTTACTACAACAATGCTGCCAGGAAAAGAAATGAAAACTCTAATATCAGTATTACCATACTAGTGGATGAGATGGAATCTGTGGGCATATCAACTACTAATGAGGATGTGATGGTAACCATCATGAATATCCTGACAGACAGGTTTCAGGGCCTTGTATCAGCCATAGAGTCCAGAACTGAAAATATGACCTTAAATTATGTATATGGAAGGCTCCTGGATGAAGAATTAAGAAAATCAAACAACAATAAGAAGGAAGAAGAAAATGCTTTGATGAGCAATGAGTGCCAACAAAGAAGATACCCAAGTTATTTTAAAGGCAATTACATCCTGTTTTGCAGCCACAGCAAAAGGAAAGGGAACACATCAGACTAGTGCTTCAAAAAGAGAGATATTTGGCAGATAAAGCCTAAATATGAAAATGCTGCAACAACTGAAAACAGACAATTCATATCTCCACTGAACATGACCACAAACAAGGATTCTCAGATATGGTATACTGACCCTGGAGCATCTCAGCACTTTGCACACCAAAAAGACTCTTTACCCAATATCAAGATAATACAATAAAGAAGGCTTTCATGGGTGATGACAGAACACTGGATACAGTGGATAAAGCAACTATCCAAGTAAACCATAGAAGCAGTGAAGGGAGCCATACACTGACCTTTAAAGAAGTACTCTGTGTGCCAGAAATAGCCAAGAACCTATTATCTGTAAGCAAGGCCACAGCAGGAGAACTCAGCTTCAGCTTTGACAATTCTGGATGCAGGAGCACTGCTCAAGATGGTGTTCATATTACTTTAGGTATCAGAGATCAGAATCTCTATAGGTTGACTTATAATCCATCATATCTGGAAGCCAATATAAGTAAATTAAATGACAAGACATCAATGCTTTGGCACAGGAGATTTGGACGCATCAATTCTGATTATTGGCGCAAAATGATCAAAGATCAGCTAATTTCTGGAGTAAATATTGCTCTCCCAGCTAATTTGGAGCACTGTGAAGCCTGCATATATGGGAAACAAGTCAGACAACCATTCAAGAGCTCTGGGTTAGTCAAAACTAAGAAAAGAATATATCTAACTCAGATCTGTGTTGCCTATGCAAAATTTATCCTTAGGCATGATGAATAATCAAATCAGTTGCCACAGCTGTATACCTTAAAAGTAAAAGCTATAGCAGAATAACTTGTGCCTCTACTGCATTTGGAGCATTGTATGGACACCAACCAAGTGTAGAACATCTCAGAATATATGGGTGTACAGCATATGCCAAGAAACTGCACAGAAATCAGTCAAATTTGAGTCACAAAGTGTAAAATGCATATTTTTGGGTTACTGCAATGAGAGTAAAGCACACAGACTCTACAATACCAAAGCAAAGAATTAATTAAGTCTAGAGATGTGTTGTTTGATGGATATTCAAAATTTTTACCAAAAATGACTTCAGATGATGGCAAAAATTTGATCCCAGGCCCACAATTGTTAGGATTGGATCAGAGCAAAACAATGAAGTTTTTTTCACTCCAGAGGACTCTACAACCATTGTCAGCCAGAAGAAGTGCCCAAGAACATCCCAGAAGTGACTATACCAGTATCAAAGGCCTGGATATCCAACCCAACAAAAAATATCCCAAATTACTATATCAATGAAGGTACAAACTTAGCCTATACTTATTCAGTCCATATTGATGAGCCCCAGACCTTAAAAGAGGCCCTAAATAGCCCTCAGACAAAGTTTTGGAGATCTGCATTGACTGAGGAATATCATGCCCTGATGGAAAATCAAATTTGGGACTTAGTCAAATTACTAATCAACCAAAGATCAATTGGATGCTGGTGGGTCTTCAAGAGAAAATACAAGGCTGATGGTACAATTGAAAGATACAAAGCAAGACCTGTGGTCAAAGAATACTCTCAAACAAAAGGACTTGATCTATACTAGGACCTTTGCCCTGGTAGCAAAGTTTAATTCCATCAGATTAATATTTGCTATTGCAGCCAAATATAAGTTTTTATTCATCAAATGGTTTTAAAACTGCATTTTTGAATGGCAAACTTGATGATAGTATGTATATGAGTCAGCCTGATGGGTTTGTTGATCAAGATAACCCCCATTTGGTCTGCAAGCTTAAAAGATCTCTATATGGACTCAAGCAATCACTGAGAGCCTGGAATTGCAAAATGGTTTCTTATTTGGAATCTCTGAGTATTGAAAGGAGTAATGCTGACTATGGTATATACTATAAGCCAGATAGAACTAATACAGTTCTTTTAGCTCTATATGTGGATAATCCTATTATAGCTGCTGGTAACCTAGCAACATTGGAAGAGACTAAATCCAGCCTATCTAAGGGGTTCAAGATGTCCAATCTAGGAGAACTCAGTTACTACACAGGGATTAAGTTTGCCATAGACAGAAGTACCATGACTATCACCCTAAGCCAATCCAAGTATATTCAAGATATACTAAAGAAGTATCAAATGGAAGACTGTAAACCAGCAGCTACCCCAATGGAGACAAGCCTTAACTTGGTCAAAACTCAACCATATCAAGCAAGCTTGGTGCCATCTGAAAGCCCTGACTTTCCTTACCAATTTATGGTTGGCAGTTTGATGCTGATTGGGGACAAAATTTGGAAGATTGAAGATCCACATCAGGATACACATTTCATTACTGTAAAGGAGCAATGCATGGAATTCAAGGAAACAACCAACTGTAGCACTTTCTACCACAGAGGCAGAGTATGTAGCAGCCTGTGAAGCTACAAAAGAGGCAATGTGGTTAAGGAAGCTTTTTGAAGATTAAGGCTTATGCCAAAAAACACCAATTACAGTATTTCAAGATAATCAAGGATGTGTCCTTACGAGAAATTATTGTGATGATCCTGTCAAATGGCTGCCAGAGATTCTAAGTCCTGAGACTAAGAGGTATTGATACCATCAGGACACCATGCAAAGACTGTTAAAAAATAATTGCACACCAGATATCATCAAAAACTTGGTCAAAATTTTTCATCACAACAATACAAAAGTGGCTTTTGATTGGTTCTCTGCCAATTTTCTCACTTTCTGATCCCAGACACACTATCACTTCCTATGTTTGTAGCATTGATTGGTTATTGCCTCTTTTCACACTCCTTACTACCTGACTCAACTGTTTCTCTTATTTTTCATGCATGCAAATTGATTTATTTTCATTGAAGCTTTAGTTGTACTTCAATTGCCAATTGTATTGACCTATACAAGTCCCTATACCCTACACTAACATTAAGCACAACCCCACACTTAACAAGTACCTCCATCAAAATTGACAACTCAATAAGTATTTCTGCTGTCACTCTCTGCTTCCACAACTTTGGCAGAAACCCCATGGCTTTATGCCAATGTTCATTCACTGGTTCCCATATGTCCTGGTCTTTGGCTGGCACTGCATGGTCTAGCACCTCATCTGCCAGTCTTTGCAATAAGTCCTTGCAAAATTCAAGTGCATTTTTCTGAGCACTGCTCTTGAAGAAGTGCTGCAACCACTTGGTGTGCCTATTAATGTTCCAAAATTCCACCAACGGCATTGTGATAGCCTTTTGAGTTCTTGACATTGATACTTTGTCTGTCAGTGGGATCTCCACCCTGTTAATAATGGAGGATGTGTAGGCTGTGGTACACAAATTGCTGTTCTCTGCAAACCCATCTACCTCACTAGAGTGTAGCCCAACTGGATGTGCTTCCAACTCTTATGCATATTGCGGTAGTCTTGTTGGTAATTTTTCTTGGCTGTGGTGGGATTCAGTCTGCTCTAGGCTTGCATTGTCAGTTGGCAAAAACTGCAGCTTTTTTCTTATGCTTCCCTGTCTCTGACATGCATAGACTTTTTCCCCTCAACCTTTTCCTTTATCACTGCCAAGTCTTTGACTGCTACTTTGTCTGAGAGCTTCTTGTATTGAACTATGTTTCCTCCTTGATAAATACTGTGCTGACACATCTGTTTTGGCCTTCTTGTCCCTTGCTGGCACTCTGCAGACAACCTGACACTTCTTTCCCACTTGTTTCAAGCTTGAATATCTTAGGCCAAATTTGGACTAGTCAGTATGAACATTTAGCTGAGTGAGAGTGTTGTAAAAGTTTGTAATTCCTCCTAAGTACTCACCTAACTTAGTTACTTAGAGCATTACCTTCAAATCCTAGAGAATACTGACCAAATTCCTTGTTGGGATTTACTTAGAATATTTTCACCAAAATACCAAACACCCAGAACATCAAAATTCTAAAAGTTGTCCAAACAGCTCCAAACTTTGCACACATGTTCTTGGGACCTTCCCCAGCCTATTCTGGATGTTTGTTATGCCAAGACCATGTAAAAGTATAAATACTACTTTTACATTCAATAAATTGCTAAGTGAGAACTACATTCTCTGATTATCTCCAAGACTCTTACAACAGCAAGCCTCTCAGCCATGAAGCATGCAGAGTGCCTAGGGAGTATTACAAGGATCATGGCCAGTGTTTTGCCACACAAGTCATATTTTAACCATTCACCAGCCATTAGTGTACCAACAAAATCTTGCCAGTCACTTGATACTGTTGTGAAAATTTGTATTTCCACCTAAATATTCATCTAGCATAGTCACCTAGATCATGACCTTCATATCCTAGAGAATACTGACCAAATTCCTTGTTGGGATTTACTTAGAATATTTTCACCAAAATACCAGGTACCCAGAACATCAAAATTATCAAAGTTGTCCAAACAGCCCCAAACTTTGCACACATGTTGTTGGGACCCTCCTTAGCCTATTCTACATGCTTGCTATGCCAAGACCTGGTAAAAGTATAAATACTACTTGTACATTCATTAAATCATTAAGTAATAACCACATAATGTACTTGCTCTCCCAATCACTTGCAATATCTCCAAGACTCTTGCAACAGGTTATGAGCCCCAAGCTGTCACTCTCTGCAATAGCTACTACTGCTATTACTGGAATTTTTCCCTCTGCTGAAAAGTTGGATGATCTAACTACCAAGTGTGGAAGGTGAAGATGAAGATGCTGCTACAAGAAAGAGTCCCTTGGAATATTGTCATGGGAGAAGAATGCCCTCCTAAAAACATGGGAGAGGAAGCCTTAAAGTACCAGAAGAAAGAACAAAGTGCCTTTAACTGCATCTGCCTTAATGTTAAAGACAAATTGCTAATTCAATGCTCAAGAACAAAAACAGCAAATAATGTCTGAAAGGCACTAGAAGACACCTACCAGTCATGTTCAGCTGCTAAGAAAAAGTATCTGAGACAAAAATTCTTACTACAAAGATGCTGCCAGGAGAAGAAATGAAAAATACAATTAGTAGAATTGCCCTGCTGGTAGATGAGATGGAATCAGTGGGTGTACCAACTACTGATGAGGATGTGATAGTTACCATCCAGAGTAGCCTGACAGACAAGTTTCAGGGCCTTGTATCAGCCGTAGAGTCCAGAACTGAAGATTTGACCTTAAATTACGTATATGGAAGGCTCCTGGATGAAGAATTAAGAATATCAAGAGCCAATTAGAAGGAAGAAGAAAATGCTTTAATAAGCAATGATAGCCAACAAAGGAGGTACCCAGACCCTACAAAGGCAACAGCAACCTGTTTTGCAGCTACTGCAAAAGGAAAGGACATACATCAGACGGGAGTCTCAAAAAGAGAGATTATCAGCAAAAGTAGCCTGAATATGGAAATACTGCAACAACTGAAGATACACTATTTATATCTGCACTAAATACAACCACAAACAAGGATTCTCAGACATGGTATATTGACTCTGGAGCTTTCAACACTTTACACACCAAAAAGAACTTTTTACCCAATATCAAGAAATTCCAATTAAGAAGGTTTTCATGAGTGACAATAGAACACTTGACGCAGTGGGAGAAGGAACTATCCAAGTAAACCTTAGAAGCAGTGAAGGAAGCCATACACTGACCTTTAAAGAAGCACTCTATGTGCCAGAAATAGCCAAGAACCAATTATCTGTAAGCAAGGCCACAGCAGGAGGACTCAGTCTTGGTTTTGACAACTCTGGATGCAGGATCACTGATCAAAATGGTGCCCATATTGCTTCAGGCATCAGAGATCAGAATCTATACAAGTTGACTTATATTCCATCATATCTGGAAGCCAATATAAGTAACTTAAGTGAAGAAACACAAATGCTTTGGCACAGGAGATTTGGACACATCCATTTCATTGTTTGAATAAAATGATCAAAGATCAGCTAATATCTGGAGTGAAAATTGATCCCCCATATAATTTGGAGCACTGTGACGCCTGCATATATGGGAAACAAGCCAGACAACTGCTCAAGAGCTCTTGGCTAATTGAAAATAAGAAGAAATTAGATCTAATTCACTCAGATCTGTGTGGACCTATGCAAGATTTATTCTTAGGCATGATGAAGTATTTAATCACTTTTATTGAAGATTATACAAGATACACATGGGTCTACCTCATGGAGAGAAAGGAAGTAGCTCTGTCTAAGCTCAGGGAGTTTAAAGCCATGGTGGAGAGAGAAACTGGTGAAAAAATCAAGAAAATACGCTCTGACAATGGTGGAGAATATACCTCAAAACTCTTCATCCACATCTGCAAAATTTATGGGATAGAGCAAGAGACTACTGTACCATACTCCCCACAGCAAAATGAAGTAGTAGAACGTGCTAACAGATCAATAATTGATATGGTAAGATCTATGATACATGATCAAAAATTATCCTATGATTTTTGTGTGGAATCAGTTGCCACAGCTGTATACCTTAAGAATAGGAGTTATAACAGAATACTTTGTGCTTCTATTCCATTTGAAGCATGGTATGGATACAGACCAAGTGCAGAACATCTGAGAATATTTGGGTGTATAGCATATGCCAAAAAACTGGCCGGAAATCAGTCAAAATTTGAGCCAAAAGGTGTAAAATGCATATTTTTGGGCTACTGCAATGCAAGTAAGGCATACAGACTCTACAATACCAAAGCAAAGAAGCTGATCAAGTCCAGGGATGTGTTGTTTGATGAAAACCCAAATGTTCACAAAAAATGACATCAGATAATGACAAAAATTTGATCTCAAGTCCACCAACTGTCAGGATTGAATCGGAGCCAAACAATGTAACTTTTTTCACTCCAGAGGACTCTACAACTATGGTTCAGCCAGAATCAGTGCCCAAGAATATCCCAGAAGTGATCATTCCAGTATCAAATGCCTGGAGATCTAATTGGACAAGAAATAGCCCAGGTTACCATATCATTGAGGGTACAAACTTAGCCTATGCCTATTCAGTCCATATTGATGTACCCCAGACTGTAAAAAGGCCCTAAATAGCCCTCAGATGAAGTTTTGGAGATCTGCAATGACTGAGGAATATCAGGCCCTGATGGAATATCAATCTTGGGACTTAGTTGAATTACCAATCATCCAAAAATCAATTGGATGCAGACGGGTCTTCAAGACAAAATACAAGGCTGATGGTACAATTGAAAGATTAAAAGCAAGACTTGTAGCCAAAGAATACTCTCAAACAAAAGGACTTGAATATACTGAGACCTTTATACTGGTAGCCAAGTTTAATTCCATCAGATTAATATTGGCTATTGCAGCCAAATATAAGTTTATTATTCATCAAATGTATGTAAAAACTGCATTTTTGAATGGAGATCCGGATGAGGACATGTATATGGACCAGCCTGATGGGTTTGTTGACCAAGATAACCCCCATTTGGTCTGCAAGCTTAAAAAGTCACTATATGGTCTCAAACAATCACCAAGAGCCTGGATTTGCAAGATAGATTCTTATTTGGAATCTTTGAGTTCACAGGAGTAATGCTGACTATAGTATATACTATAAGCCAGATAGAGCAAATCCAGCTCTATTAGCCCTATATGTGGATGATCTTATTATAGCCACCAATAACCTAGAAACATTGGAAGAGACAAAATCCAGCCTATCAGAGGAGTTCAAGATGTCCAATCTAGGAGAACTCAGTTACTACTTAGGGATCAAGTTCTCCATAGACAGAAGTACCCAGACTATTACCCCAAGCCAATCCAAGTATATTCAGGATATACTAAAGAAGTACAGAATGGAAGACTGTAAACCGGCATCTACTCCAGTGGAGACAAACCTTAACTTGGTCAAAATCAAGTTAAGCGGATTTTTAGATACCTAAAAGGAGCTGCTGATATCTGCTTAAGATACACTTATAAGGATCCAGAACAGGAGCTTGCGGGATACTCTGATGCTGATTGGGAACAAAGCTTGGACAACAGAAGATCCACCACAGGTTACACCTTTCTTTACTGTAAAGGAGCAATTTCATGGAATTCAAGAAAGCAACCAACTGTAGCACTTTTGACCACCAAGGCAGAGTACATGTCAGCCTGTTAAGCTACAAAAGAAGTAATGTGGCTAAGAAAGCTTCTTACAGATTTAGGCTTATGTCAAAAAACGCCTATTACTTTATTTCAAGATAATCACGGATGTATACAATTATGTAGAAATCCAGCTTTTCATGCTAGAACAAAGCACATAAATATTAGACGTCATTTCATACATGAAGCTATAGAGAATAACTTAGTTAGCTTAGTTTACTGTCCTTCAGATGAAATGATTGCAGACATATTTACCAAACCACTAGCTAGAGACAAGTTTGAATATCTTAGGTCAAAATTAGGATTAGTCAGTATGAACATTTAGCTGAGTGGGAGTGTTATAAAAGCTTGTATTTCCACCTAAATACTCACTCAACTTAGTCACTTAGATCATTACCTTCATATCCAAGAGAATACTGACCAAATTTCTTGTTGGGATTTACTTAGAATATTTTCACCAAAATACCAGGTACCCAGAACATCAAAATTCTAAAAGTTGTCCAAACAGCCCCAAATTTTGCACACATGTTGTTGGGACCTTTCTTAACCTATTCTATGTGGTTGTTATGCCAAGAGCAGGTAAAAGTATAAATACTACTTTTACATTCAATAAATCATTAAGTGATAACCACATAATCTACTTGTTCTCCCAATCACTTCCAATATCTCCAAGACTCTTACAACAGATACTTCTATAATGGAACCTGGCTGTACTGGTCACCTTGCAAAAACTGAGTCAGGAGAGTTTGCAATGCCTTTAGGCTCACCCCAGCCTTCTGAATATGGAATGCAGATTAATAGCTCTGAAGAAGCAGACTCACTGATGGATTGTGTGCCTATCATCCCTGACACCAGTACCCTGCATGAGACTGGCAAAATCCCATTTTGGAATGAGACAACACCTGTAGCAAAAAATGCCAAGGATACTTTATGGAGTCAAGCATACCCAGTATTCCATCAACTAGTGAATGATGTGATGTTGTGGCCAGAGAAGTGGTGTGGTTTCACTAATATCAGTAATGGGGGCTTTGATGACTTACTACTACTTCTTGCCAAAATCATCATGCAATGCAACTTGCAACATACATGGTATAAAGGAAAACCATCATGTGACTGGCAATATTTGCCCTATGCAAAATTATTGTAATGATCCTGTCAAAAGGCCATCACAAATTTACAGTCCTGTGACTAAGAGGTACTGATCCCATCAAGAAACTCTTCAGAGACAGTTGAAAAACAATTGCACCCCAGATTTCACAAAAAACTTATTCAAAATTTTCCTTTGCCATAATAAATAAGTGGCATTTGATTGGTTCCCTGCCAATTTGCTCACTTTCTGATCCTGAACACTCTACTACCTCTTACATATGTGTGCATTGATTGGCTATTGCCTCTTTTTCAAACTCCTTACTTCCTGACTCCGCCATTTCTCATACTTTTCATGTGTACATTTTGATTTATTTCTATTGAAACCTCAGTTGTACCTTATTTGCCAATTGTATTGACCTAGAAAAGTCCCTATGCCCTACACTTACAATAAGCACAACCCAACACTTAATATGTAACTCTATCAAAATCAACCATGCAATAAATATTTCTGCTATAACACTCTGGCTCCACAACTTTGGCAGGAGCCCATCAGCTTTATGCCACTGTTTATTTGCTGGCACCCATATGTCCTGGTCTTCAGCTAGCACTGCAAGGTCTAGCACCTCATCTGCCAGTCATTGCAGTAAATTCTTGCAATAGTGAAGTGCATTTTCTTCGGTACTGCTCTTAAAGAAGCGCTGCAACCTCTTGGTGTGTCTATTAATGTTCTAAAATTCCACTGAAGGCATCTTAATAGTCTTTTGAGTTCTTGATGTTGTAGCTTTGACTGTCAGTGAAATCTCAACTCTGTCAACCATGGATGATATAGAGACTGTGGTAGACAAATTGCCTTATTTAGCAAACTCATCTACCTTGCTGGAGTGTAGCTCAACTGGCTGCACTTTCAGCTTTGGTGAAAACAGCTGTTTTCTTGTTGATAATTCTTCTTAGGTATGATAGGATTCAGTCTGTTCTGGGCTTGTGGCGTTAATTGGCCAGAACTGTAGTTTTTTTTGCATGCTTCCCTGTTGCAGGCTTGGGTAGACATTTTCCCTTTACCTTTTCCTTTATCACTGCCAGGTCTTTCACTGCTACATTGACTGAGTGCTTCTTGAGTGGTACTACTCTTTTTCCTTGATAAATATTGTGCGGGTACATCCATGTCTGCCTGCTTCTCCCTGATTGGCACTCTTCCAGCACCTGACACCTCTTTGATGCTTGTCTGGAGCTTTCAGCCCTGCTAGTAATGGGCTCTTGAGGAAACTGCCAGTTCTTAGCCATGGCACCCTTGTTCTTATGCCTTTGATAGTTTCTGGTATTCTTAAGATACTTTCTTAGCATACCAATGCTGGCCCAGAATCTGTTTGCCTGTTTGAATCCAGGAAATACTCATGGAACAAGTCAAGTGCATTCTGTTTGGCATTGAGTTCCTGATGGTACTATGGTATGCCAGCTTTAAAATGATGGCATGCTAGATTTCTGACTGTATCTTGAATATTAGCCCACTCTTCATTATTGCACTCAGCAGCTTCACAGATCTTCAATATCTTTTGATTTTTAGGCTTTAGTATAAACACCACATCTTCACCCTCCCATACTGTGATAGATTTTTCTTTGGGCTTTATCTTTGGGCACTGTTGTTGTGAGTTTGCAATAGCCTTGAGCCACCAATTAAGCATTGTTCTTATCTATGGTACCATTTATGGTAATCTTGATCTTGCAGATCCCTATTTAGAAAGGCTCTTTGGATGTCTATTTGGCTTAGATCTGAATTGTGTACAGCTCCTAGGGCTACAATTGTCCAATCAGAGTTCAACTTGGCCACCGGAGTAAAAGATCCCTTATAGTCTTTTCCCAGGGGCTGGGAACAGCTTTCAGCCACTAATCTAGCTTTGTACTGATCAACAAAAGCACCTCAGGCTGTCTTGATATTAAAGACCCATCTACATCTCATTGGCTTTCTCCCATTTGGTGAGTTTACTAGTTCCAACATTTTTGCCTTGATCACTGACTGAAGCTCCACCTTTATGGCTTGTTGCCACAAACTGGACTCTTCATTGCCTGTTCTGTATTCTGACTATGGCACATAAAGCTAGATAAGCTTCTTCATGGTTATTGAAGGCCTGGCAACATGGACCAGGGGTGCTCCTTATTCTGATAGATCTCCTAACTGTGATAATCTTGGATCTGGAACTGGTAGATATCTGGCTATATTGGGTGTGTATCTTCTTCATTAATGGTGATGACATCATCAGCCAAAGGTCAAAAATCTCAGTGGCTTTCTGATCTGAATTCTCCTCAAATATATTGTCCCTGCTCTTGATCAACTTTAGAGTTTTGCCATCATACACTCTACACCTGTTAGTATCTTCACAATAACCAAGGATGCTCCCTTTTCTACTTTTTAGCTCTAACTTTGAGCATTTTTTGTCAGAGATGTGATAGAAATCATCACTGCCAAAGATCCTGAAGCACTGGAAGTCTGACTTTTGCCTGTGTATGCTTCAAAGTGTGTAAAATCAGGTAGTACTGTTGTTTGGCATCAATTCTTGATGTATACTGCAGCGGCAATAGGTTCAGCCCCAAATATGTGGACCTTCCCTGTATTATTTGGCATATATCTTCCCACTGCCACTATTGCACTATTTGCATGTTCTGCTACTCCATTTTGCTATTGAGTATATTGGACCGTTGTAGTGGGGTGACAGTGACACCCACTGACAGATGTGCTCATTCCCTTATTTTCTACTTCCCTATATCCCTACTACACTCATTTTAGTTTTATCCCATTTGTCTTACCCAATCAGTACTATCCCATAAGCCGGTTGACTATCACACCTGCTTACCTTATTGCATAAGTTACCCCTCACTTTATGTAAGATTACTAGTTACAAGTGCTTCTATATTATGCAAGTACCCGCGCCAGTACCCGTGACACATGATCAACCCGTGACACCATCCCTACCATTCCCATACCATATATGGTATCCCCATGTTACACAGGTTTCAGAATACTGATTCCTGATTGGTTGGATGTGCTGTGCCTCTTAGAACCTTCCGGCACCTACTTAGAACATTCTTAGGTCATTCTGATGTCATTAAGATTTCTATTGAACTCCGGAACCTTCTAGAACACCATGATTAGTAATCACTTAGCCAGTGAAGAAAAGAATATAAGGGAGGCTATCCCTCAACAATAAATCATCATCCCTTTTATCAATATACCGACTTGTTGATTAGTGTGATCACTGCTACCTGCTGCTACCTGAACTTCCAACCCTAGACCACAGGACACTCCCAGGAAACCGCGCTGACAGCCAACTGACCTTGGAGGCACTACTTGTGAGGAATACTCAGAGTAGGTATCTTTTATTATATTTGATTCTTTCCCAAGTTTGTTCTTGTACAGGCAAAGATACTTTTCTGTCTTTGTAACTATTGACCAAAGCTGCATTCTTATCAAGTCCCTGCTGGTGGAGTTTACAGTTGTTTTGACTTTGGAAGCTTTAGTACATTGTCATCTCAAAGGACGCTGAACCCAGCACATACTTTTGTTAAGACGCCAACTAAGTTGGGGATTGTAGCTCAATAGTTTTCCCTTGACAAGCTTGTGGCTTTATTCCCCTTCACATTAGATTAGAGACAGAACCCAAGTATTCCTAGCAAGCTTTTGCCAGAGGTTATTGCACCCAGTGAACACCCCACACACAAAACACTTGAGAAGTGTTGGACGTATCTCTCCCTTGGACTTATACACCACCACATAATTGGCACCCAACGTGGGGGGTTCATACAAGCTCCCTAGGACCCAACAAGATTTACCTGAAGATTTGAGCTGTTATCCACCTATTGAAAAGAGACTACCGATATTACCAAGATTACAACACCAACCTACCTGCCCAACATGAACTCTATGCCATTACCACTCTCACATGGAGCCCCACAGTTTGATGGAAAGAATGTGGAGAGCTTCATATTCAAATGGGAGAAGCTCTGCAAGATGTGCAGCCTATCTGAACAAGAAATGGCTGAAGACTTCCCCTACTACTGCACCGATGATATTACCACTAAGCTTCTCAGACAAGGAGACATTCTCACTGACTGGGCCTTAATGAAGACCTACCTACAGACCAAGTATGGTAGACCCCAGATATACTATGGAATTGAAGATCTCAGGCACTTTGGAAGAACTGGACTTTCCAAGCTACCACTTGAAGAGTTCATTCAACAGTATGAAGATATGGCCAAGCCACTCCTAGAGTCCCAGGCTATAACTGAGTTTACCATGACACTTTACCTTGCACAAGGGCTTCCCCAGGACTTGGCAAGGAAAGTTGACTTACATGCTGCCAAGGATGACAAGTCTGGCATTCCTTGCTTTGCAGAGGTGAAACGTGTTCTCCTAGAGGCAAAGCAAACTTCTACCTTTATGAGACTCCTGACATCTAATCTGCCAGACCAGTCAACCAAGGAGCCAAGGAGTGCTGCTGCTGACAATCAGACCTACACTACCAACAGAATTGACCAACTTGCTGAACAGCTACAGAAGCTAGCCCTCAAGATTAATGGCTCTGCTGAGGTTGCTACTGAGGGACAAAGACCTTTGCCCAGGCACTGCATCTGGTGTGACTCTACTCAGCATGCCAGACGAGAATGCTCAGAGCTTAGTCAGCTACTCAGAGAAGGAGCAGTACAGTTTGATGCTGATGGAATGCTTGCTGACAAGGAAGGAAGAAGGATTCCCACTAATTTCCGAAGAGGAGGGATGAGAGCCCTTTTCCAGAAATCTGACTCAGCAACCAGAAAGATTACTGTTGATGCCCCTATTGGGACACATAAAGTGAATCCAAGCAGCCCTGACAACAGACAATATGAAGTTGATGCCTTTGCTACCAAAAGACACCTCCCTGAAGAGCCTGCCAAACCCATTCTTAGAAGACCACGATTTGAAGAACCTGAAGTTGTTATTGACAAGAGGCCTAGTATGCTGCCCACCCAAAATCCATCGCCTCACTTTCAGATGACCTCAAAGATAGCAAGCTACTCAAGCCCTCAACTGATTACTGAGAAGCTGCTGAAGCAGAACCTCACTTTGTCGGTTGGAGAAATCATGAGTGTATCCCCATCTGTTAGGAAGACCTTTGATGAGCAGCTTAGAACAAGACGACAAGCTGTTGAACATATGGACACTCATATAATTCAGACAAACCATGAAGACCACCAAAAGGATGACAACACTACTGAATATAAGACCTTTTACTCAGTTGCAACTGCTGTGGTGAAAGGGTATATATATGATGACCCTGTTGACTGCCATATTGACAGTGGCTCAGAGATTTGTGTTATGCCGCTAGACTTCTGGAAGACACTTAAAAGCAAGGAGCTACTGCCTGTTGATAGAGATATTGGATGGAACATGACCAATGCAAACTCAGGATCTAGTCCACTCTATGGTGTAGTACACAAGTTTCCTATTGAGGTACAAGGAATCAAGGTCTGGCTTCCCCTCTTCATCTGCCAGAAGGCAAACTTTGACCTTCTGCTAGGTAGACCATGGGAAACCAGTACTAAGGCTACAACTACCAACTATTCCGATGGGTCAGTATGGTACACCATACAAGGATCCAATCCAGGACTACAGTCAACCTTCTGTGGTGTAACACCCAACAATAAGAGGACACATACTGCTTGCCAGAAGACACATCTTGTTATGGAAGAAGATGAAGAGCCTGACAATATACACCCCAACATTTGGAGCTGCTCATTAGGTATACAGGAGCAAACAGCTATGGTTCGAACAAAATACAAGACAGTAGAACAGAAGATTAGACCATCACTTACACCTTTGACTGATGGATCCCGACCTGCTGATTACATTAGACCACCAGAAGAAACACCAGATGATACACGACTTACACCTGAGAGACTTAAGCAACTTATCATTGGTGATGGAAACCTTACACCAGAGGAGATACTATTATTTAAGGAGACCTTGAAAAGGCATGATAAGGTCTTC
>MCFE01000922.1:0-25978 GCA_002104905.1 Basidiobolus meristosporus CBS 931.73
ATTACTTCTACAAGTAGAGGTATTTCAGCTATATCTTTCATATTTGGTATTTAAGGCAAAGCTAGGCAAGGCTGGATTCCAGGCAAGTCTATTTTTTCAAGACCTGTGGTTATTAGACTGAGGAACTTATAAGGGGTAATAGGACTATTCAGACTTTTGGCAGTCCCATTGCTAGAAGGTAATGTAAAGTTCAACTGTTGCTGCAATGTGGTGCAAGAATCTAGAGGCTATTGGGTGTGAATTGGAGAGCCAGCAGAGCTGCATGATATTCATTTGCTGCTTCATCAAGGTTGAGTAAGGTACTTATACTTTTGGGAGAACTTTGTAGAGCTAATAGTAAGAATTCTGCGCATATGGTCTCTGTAAGCTACATGCAAAGTGTGGGAGCTTCTTGACAAGTTGTGTATTATTGATTACTTCAACACCTTTGCAAACTCTATGAATCAGCTAATAGGTTGTGCACCCAGTCATCAAATCAAGTATAGTAGAGTCTTTTGCCATATACATGGTTTAGGTGTAGACTAAGCATTTACAATATGGAAATGAGGCAGAGTAAGTGTTCCAAGGCAAAGATGTCAATGGCAGGGTACCCCAACAATGTTATAGTAATGGACCAGGCAGCACAAATACACAAGCAGGTTATGAGTTAGTGGCTATGGCTTATAATATCAAGCTACAGTATATGCAATATAGGCTGTCATATTGTACTCCTTTGTATTTAGCAATGATACAGAGTGTTATATAATCTGTCAACAGGTGATCTAAGTCTTGGAAGGAAGTTATTTAAGCTTTTGGCTTGGAGGATGATACTTGCACAAAACTAAGGACCAAGATGTGGCATGAATATGCTTTCATCACTGAAATTCTCTATCCATACACTTTCCTGTGGGTTGACACCCTACAGAAGGAGCCAAGCAGTGGCCAGCAGAACACCAAGTTTCCATAGACTTACAACACTAAATATTCTGGGTTCTAGCAATTTGCAGACAAAAAATATCTATGTTCCGTAAGTTTTGGAGATGTGCAGAAGACTCTGAAACTGTGATTGAGCCTGAATTAGTGCCCTGGAATATCCCAGAAGTGATCACATCAGTATTTCAAGGCAAGAAACCCAACCAGACCAGATATAGACCAAATTACTATATAAATGAGGGTAAAAACTTAGCCTCTACTTATTCAGTCCATATCAATGAGCCCCAGACTATAAAAGAGGCCCAAAATAGCACCCAGACAAGGATTTGGAGATCTGCAATGACTGGGCAGTATCAGATCCTGATGGAAACTCATACTTGGCACTTTGTCAAATTTCCAATCAACCAAAATTTGTTGATGCAGTTGAGTCTTTGAGACCAAATTCAGTACTATGGTACTATTGAGAGATACAAAGCAAGACTTGGGGCCAAATGATACTCTCAAATAAATGGACTAGACTATACTGAGACTTTTACACTTGTAGCCAAGTTTAATCCCATCAGACTAATAGTGACTATTGTGGCCAAATAGAAGTTTGTTACCCATTGTATGGGTATAAAAACTACATTCTTGAATGAGGAACTTAATGTGAGCATATACATGCACCAGCCTGATGGGTTTGCTGACTAAGAAATCCCCTGTTTGGTCTACAAGCCTGAAAAACTTGGGCCAAGTCAAGGTATTGTCATTTACACCTGATCCAGATTATTTATATTTCCTGGCACTGGGGCCCATACAACATGGCCAAAAAAAGCTTTTGGTCAACTCAGAGCTGTAGTGGCCTGCTCCCACTTGACCCACATTTGCCTAGTGATTCAGATCCACAAAAATGATCTAGAATAATCATTTTTGACTTCCTTAAGTTGCAACAGCTTTCTTGGGATGGATTACTTTAAATATAGTAGACTCAAAGTTCAATTGCTTCTAGATTTACCCAGTGTGGTATCAGACAATACCATAGGTCTTTTGATAGCAATTCTTAGAGTGCTACTATTGCTCTGGACTAATAGAAATGTTTTTACCTTATCAGAATACACTTGAAGAACAGAGATTGGCACTTTTCCACCTGTTAGACTCACCTCAAAAAGGGCTTTGATTATCCATATTCTAAGCTTTGAGTGCTCAAGCATCAAGGTGTTTCTTTCATGCATGGTGTTTTCAAGCTGTTGAGTCAGTTCTTCCTGATTTCTTTAGGCCTTTTCCAGCATGGAAAGATATGGATTGCCTATTACTGAGGACATCTTTTAAAGCAGTTGAACATAATGGAATTCAATAAAAAAACATGCTGTATTCAAGAGAAAAGTGTAATAAAGCTCTTGAATGAGTTAACTGTGTTGTAAGAGTCTTGGAGATATTGGAAGTGATTGGGAGAACAAGTAGATTATGTAGTTTTCACTTAATGATTTATTGAATGTAAAAGTAGTATTTATACTTTTACCTAGTCTTGGCATTACAAGCAAGTAGAGTAGGTTAAGGAAGGTCCCAAGAGCATGTGTGCAAAGTTTGGGGCTGTTTGGACAACTTTGAGAATTTTCATGTTCTGGGTACCTGGTATTTTGGTGAAAATATTCTAAGTAAATCCCAACAAGGAATTTGGTCAGTATTCTCTAGGATTTGAGGGTAATGATCTAAGTGACTAAGTTAGGTGAATATTTAGGTGGAATTACAAATTTTTACAACACTCCCACTCAGCTAAATGTTCATACTGACTAGTCCTAATTTTGACCTCAGACATTCAAACTTGTCTCTAGCTAATGGTTTGGTAAATATGTCTGCAATCATTTCATCTGTAAGAAAGTAAACTAAGCTAACTAAGCTATTCTCTATAGCTTCATGTGTGAAATTATGTCTAATATCTATGTGCTTGGTTCTAGCATAAAAAGTTGGATTTCTACCTAATTGTATACATCCTTGATTATCTTGAAATAAAGTGATAGGCGTTTTTTGACATAGGCCTAAATCTGTAAACAGCTTTCTTAACCACATTGCTTCATTTGTAGCTTCACAGGCTGCCATATACTCTGCCTCTGTGGTGGAAAGTGCTATGGTTGGTTGCTTTCTTGAATACCATGAAATTGCTCCTTTACAGCAAGCATAGATGTATCCCGTGGTGGATCTTCTCTCTTGCAAATCTTGTCCCCAATCAGCATCAGAGTACCCCACAACATCCCAAATATTCTTAGATGTTCTGCACTTGGTCTGTAGCCATACAGTGCTTCAAATGGAGTAGAATCACAAAGTATTCTGTTATAACTCCTATTTTTAAGGTATACAGCAGTGGCAACTGATTCCGCCCAAAAATCATAGGATAATTTTTGATCATGGATCATAGATCTTGCCATATCAATTATTGATCTGTTAGCTTGTTCTGCTACTCCATTTTGCTGTGGGGAGTATGGTACAGTAGTCTCTTGCCTTATCCCATGAATTTTGCAGAAGTGGATGAAGAGTTTTGAGGTATATTCTCCACCATTGTCAGAGCGTATTTTCTTGATTTTTTCACCAGTTTCTGTTGTGTTGCATTATGATTAGTTTGGGGCTTGTTCTACAATGTAGAGGCTAATCAACAATATACAACAACTTCCAGTATGCTAATACTGAAATAGTTTATTGGGAGTTTAATATACCAATAGAAGATATAACTTTCACTAATTTCCTCAATCTTAGGCTCAAAATATACTGTAGGCAGTGTTTATCACTTCTACAGCAGTGTTCTGACCTTCTGTCAACTAATGGGCTTATTCACTTTTATAGTAACTTTTCCTTATTTGGAAGTAATTTTCCTTTCTGAGCAAATATTTCCTAATATGGAAATTAGGAACTCCCCTTTAACCTAAAGGGGTGTGTTGTAGAAGTCTCTAAAGGGGTGTCTTTAGAGTAAAGGGGCTTCTTGTAGTGGTCTCTGAAGTGGACTTTACACTAAAGGGGTGCCTAAGGGGGCTTCTTTAGAGTAAAGGGGTTTCTTAAAGGGGTCTCTAAAGGGGTCTTTAGACTAAAGGGGTGTCTAAAGGGGTGTCTTTAGAGTAAAGGGGTTTCTTAGAGGGGACTTTTCCGACAGAAAAGTGGTAGTTTCTTGTAGAACTTAGATTGGATTCTTGTGAGCTTTGCAGTCTCTTTACTGATGTAGTACCAATCAAAGTCAGAATACTCAACAGTGCAAGTGATGCAGGGGAAGTCTTATAACCTTTAAACTTGTAATTGTAGTGTGGAGATTCTGGAAAGAGAGGCTCTCTCTTTATTTTTCAGCTGGGGAAGTCATATATATGAAAATTTTGAAGGATCAAAGTTTTTGGGCAATTGCGCAAGCAATACACATGATACAAAGCTAAAATTTTGCAGTGGCACAGATCGGACATAGGCGCAGCACCTGTGAAAATTTCACATGATGTGATTGGCTGGTTCAAAAGTTAAACACAATAAGGTATAGTATATATAATACTTGGACTCTTTTGGTCATAACTCCTTAAGTACTGCTTTAAATGAGCTGTAATTTGAAACATGTGTTGGCTACTATGTGTTCTGTATGACATAATATTCTTGAGTGAATTGCTTGTCAGGGTCTGGAGCATTTGTTCATCAAAGTTGGAAATTCTTGATCTTTCACTTGTGTGTTAAAATAGCAAAAAGCAAAATAAAGAAATGAGTGCAATATTGGTTTAGAGATATTGTAGTAATGGAATACTTTCACCAGTTTCTCTCTCCACCATGGCTTTAAACTCCCTGAGCTTAGACAGAGCTTCTTCCTTTCTCTCCATGAAGTAGACCCATGTGTATCTTGTATAATCATCAATAAAAGTGATTGAATACTTCATCCCGCCTAAGGATAAATTTTGCATAGGTCCACACAGATCTGAGTGAATTAGATCTAATTTTTTCGTAGTTTTGATTAACCCAGAGCTCTTGAACCGTTGTCTGGCTTGTTTCCCATATATGCAGGCTTCACAGTGCTCCAAATTAGCTGGGGTATCAATTTTCACTCCAGAAATTAGCTGATCTTTGATCATTTTGCGCAAATAATCAAAATTGATGTGTCCATATCTCCTATGCCAAAGCATTGGTGTTTCTTCATTTAAGTTACTTATATTAGCTTCCAAATATGATGGAATATAAGTCAACTTGTATAGATTCTGATCTCTGATGCCCAAAGCAATATGGGCACCATTTTGATCAGTGATTCTGCATCCAGAATTATCCAAACTGAACCTGAGTCCTTCTGCTGTGGCCTTGCTTACAGAGAGTAGGTTCTTGGCTATTTCTGGTACATAGGGTACTTCTTTAAAGGTCCGTGAATAGCTTCCTTCACTGCTTCTTAGGTTTACTTGGATAGTTCCTTCTCCCACTGCATCAAGTGTTCTATTGTCACCCATGAAAACCTTCTTAATTGGAATTTCTTGATAGTGGGTAAAAAGTTCTTTTTGGTGTGTAAAGTGTTGAGAAGCTCCAGAGTCAATATACCACGTCTGAGAATCCTTGTTTGTGGTCATATTTAGTGCAGATATGAATAGTCTATCTTCAGTTGTTGCAGCATTTCCATATTCAGGCTTCATTTGCTGATAATCTCTCTTTTTGAGACACCGGTCTGATGTGTGTCCTTTCCTTTTGCAGTAGTTGCAAAATAGATTGCTGTTGCCTTTTTAGGGGCTTGGGTACCTCCTTTGTTGGTTATCATTGCTTATTAAAGCATTTTCTTCTTCATTCTTATTAGTGCTTGATTTTCTTAATTCTTCATCCAGGAGCCTTCCATATACATAATTTAAGGTCAAATCTTCAGTTCTGGACTCTAGGGCTGATACAAGGTCCTGCAACTTGTCTGTCAGGCTTTTCAGCATGGTAACTATCACATCCTCATCAGTAGTTGGTATGCCACAGATTCCATCTCATCTACCAGCAGGGTAATTCTGTTAATTAGATTTTCATTTCTTCTCCTGGCAGCATCTTTGTAGTAAAGAATTTTTGTCTCAGATACATTCTCTTGGCAGCTGAACATGACTGGTAGGTGTCTTCTAATGCCTTCCAGGCATTCTTTGCTGTTTTTGCTCTTGAGCATTGAATTAGCAATTTGTCCTTGACATTAAGGCAAATGCAGTTAAAGGCACTTTGTTCTTTCTTCTGGTACTTTAAGGCTTCCTCTCCCACATTTTTAGGAGGGCATTCTTCTCCCATGACAATATCCCAAAGCCCTCTTTCTTGTAGCAGCATCTTCATCTTCACCTTCCACACTTGGTAGTTAGATCCATCCAACTTTTCAGCAGAGGGAAAAATTCCAGTAATAGCAGTAGTAGACATTGCAGAGAGTGACAGCTTGGGGCTCATAACCTGTTGTAAGAGTCTTGGAGATATTGGAAGTGATTGGGAGTACAAGTAGATTATGTGGTTTTCACTTAATGATTTATTGAATGTAAAAGTAGTATTTATACTTTTACCTGGTCTTGGCATTACAAACACGTAGAATAGGTTAAGAAAGGTCCCAAGAACATGTGTGCAAGTTTGGGGCTGTTTGGACAACTTTGAGAATTTTCATGTTCTGGGTAACTGGTATTTTGGTGAAAATATTCTAAGTAAATCCCAACAAGGAATTTGGTCAGTATTCTCTAGGATTTGAGGGTAATGATCTAAGTGACTAAGTTAGGTGAATATTTAGGTGGAATTACAAATTTTTACAACAAACTGAACCTAAGTGACAACTAAGTGCAGAATCTTAGAATTGTCAAGAGTGACAAGAATATTTGCAGAGATTCTGGTCTAATATTGGCTTTGTATATGGCTGGGTTTGGTTATACAGGTAACAGAGTTGGTTTGCCATGCAGACTAGGCTTGGTGCTCTAGGGAGTTTTAGATATGCTAGGGTTGGGTAGAACTAGAACAGAATTGTCAAATTCTTAATTTTGTTGAGACACCCACTAAGCCAAAAGGCTCAGTAAACTTCATTTATATTTTTCCTATCAAGTTGAACTAGTAAGCACCAAGAGACTGGATTAATTGAAATCAGTTTTGGGGTTGATAGGTGCATAAGATATGTGAAAATTGCATCATCAATCAGCTGATGTCTGGGCAACTGCTAAGTGGTTATATAGATCTCAGATGACTCATCACCTGGAAAGGCCTAGCAGATTGGTTGAGGTTGTAATGACCACATGAAAACTGATCCAGTACAATGGCTAAATTAGACTCTGAGAAGTGATAAAATGAACTATAACTGGGATCAGCTATTTATGGGCTGGGGAAAGTTAGTTAGGATCCTAGATTTCCTAATGGAGTAAAATTGGCTAAGCTTGAGTGTTGAAGCATAACAGTATGTGTAAGATTTACCACAATATGCATGAGGTGTTGTAATAATTTGCAATTCCACCTAGATATTCACCTAGCTTAGTCACTAAGATCATTACCTTCAAGTTCAAGAGTGTACTGACCAAATTCCTTGTTTGGATTAACTTTCAATATTATCACCAAAATATCAGGCACCCAGAACATTGAAATTCTCAAGGTTGTCCAAATAGCCCCAAACTTTGGACACATGTTCTTGAGCCCTTCCTAAACCTATTATTCATGTTTTTTTATGTCAAGACCATGTAAATGTATAAATACTACTTTTACATTCAATAAATCATTTAGTGACAACCACACAAAATACTGGTTCTCCCAATCACTTCCAATATCTCCAAGACTCTTAAAACAAGAGGATACTGGGCTGAACAGTCATCATATCAGATTTAGTGATAAACTACACATTACTTCCACAATTACTCATGGCCAAAGTATGAAAGCAAAAAACTACTGGAATACAAGCAGAGCACTATAGATTACTAACCGCAAATCATTTGAGCTTTGAGTTTCATTTATCTGAGGGCTAATAATAAGTATACCTTTATGTATTATACTTTGCATGTATTGCTCAAACTGATCAGTTTTCACTGAAGCCACTTTTATATTGAATGATTTTACTTACCTTATGCTGTAAGAGTCATGGAGATACTGAAAGTGATTGGGAGAGCAAGTATTCTATGTGGCTTTCACAAATGACTTATTGAATGTAAAAGTAGTATTTATCCTTTATGTAGTCTTGGCAGAACAAACAAATGAATATGTTTAAGAAGACCCCAAGAACATGTATGCAAAGTTTGGGGTTGCTTGGACAACTTATCAAATCTTTGCACTCTGAGTACCCAATGTTTTAGTGAAAATATTCTAAGTAAACCCTAAAAAGGAATTGATCAGTGTTCTCTATGATTTTCAGGTAGTGATATAAGTGACTAAGTTAGGTAAGTATTTAGCTGGAAATACAAACTCTTACATCAGCTTATTGCTGAAATATGTGTTATCTGTTAAAGGTTACTGTGTGAAGTAGCAAACAGCTAAATTTGTGATGACCCGCATCTTATTATGATATACTTATCTGTCCAAAGCCCTTAAGTTTGCACACCACCTCATAGGCTATTTCTTGGGCTATTCTGTTCCGTAATCCTACAAAGCACCACCAATACCATAGATTCTCTACCAAGCTCAATTAAATAATAAATGGATATCATTAGGTGCTTCCAGTTTTCTGGGTCAGGCTTGGCTCTCCCAAGCATCTTCAGTCTATGTTTTGCTCACCAGGTCTCTATTGCCTCAACCTTGCCTAAAAGACTGATTGACTCAACCTGTTGATGTTGTGCCCAGTCAACTAATACCTAAGCCACCTATATAATATAACATTCTACCTGACCAATTGCTGAGTTACGTGTTACTTAGCTAAAATTCAGTGTATAAGATATTAGCTAATTGTCAAAATAGTAAATGTCTGAAAGTTGTCAGTATTTTCAAGCTTGTCCATAAGCCCCTAAACATTGCACACAGCTTCCTGGTACCTTCTTTAAGACACAAATATTGATAGTCATGCAACATTCCCTCCAAAATATAAGTACTTTACTTGAACTCAAGAGAATAGCAAGTGAATATCAAGCAATCTTCCAATTCTCCAGATCACTTCCAATACTCCGTAGAACCTGTTGACATTGTTATTAATGCTTATATATGATACAAGTAATTCACTACGTACTTTGATATTTGTCTGCAAATCAAGAATCATTTTATGGTGATAGGTTGGGATTACTTGCAATGATGGAGATACCCAAAATACAAGAGTTTTTGTGATTTACAAAAAAAATTAATTACATTTTACTACTCAATATCACCGCTTCATAATTTCTGGTATCCAATATAACTATATAACGCTTACATCATTACAAGCATTCATCAGTACCCAGTCCTGCAAATAAGCATGAAGCTGACAAAATGACAGGAACTTATCTGAGATTATGATCAGGCTCAGCCCTCTCAGCATTTATAATACTCAACACACAGATTAATGACCAAAGTGTTGGAGGTTAACCTGATCAATGCACAAAATCTTTGGAAGACGCTCAATGTGGAAACAGCTTGGCCAATACACTTGAGAAGTGAGCAAAACCTATGAAAGATCATCATTTTGTGAATAGCTTTTATATAGTAGACCCCCGCATGATTTCGGGATACAATTGAGATAAACATACACAATTAGCGGGCAGCCTGTTGACATACATGAAAGAGCTTCCTTGTCGCTATTTTGGCCAAAAATCAGCAGAATTTGATACTCCAAACAATTTACAAGAGGAAGGCGGTATTTTATTTAACAAACAATTAATACAGTATCCAAAGCAGCCTAGTATTCGATATTACACTGATCATAGGGGAAACGGGCATGTTCCTTGATATTGTTGTTGTAAGGGTTATCAAGAGGCCCGTTGATGGACATCCAAACGCCATTGTGTTCCTTGTTGTAACCAGCACCCCAGCTGAGGAAACCAACCTCATGTCTATAACGAGGCTTTGTGTAGTTAATAGTGGTTCCAAGGCAGGGGTAGCAGAAGTCATCCCCTTCAACACGATAGCATTGTGAGCTGTAGAGTCCAGTGCGGGGTTGAGATTTATCGCCTAACCAGTTCTCAAGGAATTGGTAAAAGTAACCAAGGCCGTTGTCTTTTGGGCTGGAGACTCGTAGCACACCAAGCTTTTCCCACTGGTCAGTGATCTTTACCGAACCGGTGTATACGTTATAATCGCCATCACGGTGATAATCAACCTTGAAACGATACTTGTGGCCATCAACCCAAGGATAGACCAACCAAATATGGCGGCCGGTGCCTTCATGTGCGAATCCGCTACTCTCACACTTCTCACAGATCTCGACGACTTCAGCGTCCTGCTCGCCATCCCACAAGGAAAACAAAAAGCGTCTGTCTTTGTTGCCTACTTGCATACCAAGGTAGCCGTTATCCCATCCGGTAGCCATGTAGAAGGTGATATCGGGTGAATATCCTGGCACCGCTGCGACATCGGTCTCAAAGCTGGTATACTTATGGCCGTGCTCCAAGTAGGGGAGGCTATGAATGGCCACTAGAAGAGCCTGAAGAGGGAAGAGCGCTATAATTGAAAAAGCGTAGTATACGGCCTTCATTTTGCCAGCGAAGTATTCTCCGAGTAGACCAAGAGTAAGATTGCTGTCGAAATGCAAGACACCACAGGCCTTTTAATATCACTCAAGCCAACTGTGGCAACCGGCAAGGGTGGTCCAACTGCCAATCTCGAAGCTCAATTTGGCTTATCTCGCATTGATATCCCAGTCCCATTGAGACAGATATCTACAGAAGATTGAACCAGCATGAAGCAGAAATTTCCTGAAATAATGCTAAGCAAGATCACGTTTCCATTGCCCTAACTGGTGGAAAAATACTGAAAACAGTCAGTAAACAGGCGAAGTTATAGGGCATGTACGCATTTGTTGATATACCATTCTTTGCCTGACTGGTTGACAATTATCACCTATTCTGGATGCTATTCCCATTCTTTACCGTTCATCTCATTATGGCGATTGCGATGGATTTACTGGTCCGCTACGCTGACTGATTTAGGACAATTACCTAGTATGTACCTGCACCAATCCCAGACTTAGCATTGCGAACATCAATTAGATTGACTATTCGGTGCTACTGCTTCGGCTGATTACATTGCCATACGCTCAGCATTATCGTATCAAGATAGCCGGAACTCATCGCATCTAGATGGCATCGTAAAAATCTAGCCTCACCTCCTCTCCATTTATCCAGAAAAACATTCAGTCAATACGCATATGGATCAACTACAGTCGGCTCCCTGCTCCAAGTCTCTACCCGTTCCAAAACATCGCAGGTTACTTCATGGCAAATACTTGTTTCTGGCTTAATACTCTTTAATCACTTCGTTTTCATAAGCCTTGGAACGGCCAGTAGTCGAATGTTGTACTTGTTGCAGTATCAAAAATCACTGGACATTTGTAGTAGTTTTATTTAGGAAATGACATGTCGGAGATTTACATTTGATATTCATTACTATTTGGACTACCGGGTGTAACCTTCGATCAATGAATCACACGCTGTAGAAGGCTTGCACCTCTCTAGAACCAAGAGCAGGAAACAAGCAACTAGGCCCTCTGATGCTTACGGGTGGGCTTTTTTGGTACGGGAACTTTGCATGTTTTGGGCTTCGACAAAGAAGCTGCGGTTTTACAGGTAATGTAACCATCACTTTCCTTCACACATAGTAAGCCAGATGGACATTTGAATGTATATAGTTGGTCGGCCATACAGTACTTGTATTCTGCAGACTTTCCAGAGTCAACACAAGCTGGCGCGGTATTATCACAGGGTCCCTCAGATAGATTTCCGGATGCTTGTTGGGCTGCGGATGCTACTATGGTTCCAGCAATGGAGCATGAGATTTCGCCACCGGGCTGATCATAGCAGAAGGTTGCGGAGGGGCACTTTTGGGTGACCAGTTGACCATTGAGGCAATAGGCGTATTCGGGGGATTTCCCGGAGTCTTTACAGCCTGATAGGTCATTTTCGCAGGATGCCGCTTCTTGCGGGTACGCTGCTACTACAGCAGTGCAAGCAATGAGAGTCAATACCTTGGAGATATGCAGCATGCTGAGTGAAAAAGTGTGAAGCGTGAAGTTAGTGCTCTTTGTGACGCTGTTTATTTATATCTCCAGTGAAATCCTTTGAGATATGAGTAACGAAGGATTACCTATTTGGGGCATTGAGCGATCTTCAGGCCAAAGGCAACCACTTGACTTTTCTGAGCGATCCCTCAATAGTGTTAGATAATGCTCTGACTATTGATTGGTTTTGGGATTGGCAAGGATCGAGAGTGGCGTACAAACGTTAGCTAGGCTGCATGGAAGGCTTCGGATTAGGTTTCTTTCACAGCCCTTACCGAGATAAAATGACCGAATTGGGATGTGCCACTTCTGGCCCGATGGAGTTTATTAACCACTGATAGGGCTGGACAAACGAAATGGGGATTCAGCTTGTGAGTTGTTCCACTACTCGATATGGAAGTGCGAAAATCCAGGCGAGCTCAATGCTCTTTATGACAACTTTTTTATCTTTCAGGCCTTACACTCGGTATCATCCCGTGGGAAATCCGGTTCACTTTTTCTTCATAAAAGGCAGGGGACTGTAGAAAATTCCAAGCATGCATGTGACGGCTTTGCAATATTTCTGTCAAGCTATGCAATGAAGCTGCCCGCTCCAAAATACACCCATAATCGGCCAAGACTAGCCCACCTCTACAACAACTAGAGCATTGTTACTTTATTAGGCTTGTAAGGAGCATCCATACAACTCCATGTTCCCACCACTGTTATGCAGTAAGCATGGGGCTGAAGAATTATTATTAGATATATATCACTCTTGAACATTTCATCAGCAAATCCATTAATTCTGGGCATCCAATCGCCTTCTTATTTGGTACCCAACGAGTGCTCACCACTCGTGTTCCATTGCCAAGTAAGCCTTTTTAGCTCTTTCTTTTAACCAGACTGCTATATTTCTTCTCAGAATTATCTTCTACTTCATTACCTCAATATGCCATGGTCAAACCTTTGTCAAGATTTTGAAATTATTGAAAGTGGTTGATAGTTTGCACACCATCTGGGTCTTGCTCTGTGCCCTATGCTTGCTACTCATACCTTTACAAGATATTGGTAAGATAAATGTGTGGACTACAATTAGCATTGTCCCAGGAACAAGTTCTGTGGCCATTTTTACTGTTAGAGTCATGGAACTATTGGAAATAATTGGGAGAGAAAGTGAATTATGTGCTTTCACTCAATGAAATACTGAATTTAAGAGTGGAACTTTGCCATTATAAATTCTTAAATCCAGATGTGATTGAGCATATACATATCTCAGGATGGCCCTAGAAGTATCTTTGCAAACTGCAGGAATCCTAAAAAGCATTGGGATCTTCTATGCTTTAAGCACCTGGTATCTTGATGGAAATACTTGTTGTAAGAGTCTTGGAGATATTGGAAGTGCCTTGGGAGAACAAGTAGATTATGTGGTTTTCACTTAATGATTTATTGAATGTAAAAGTAGTATTTATACTTTTATATGGTCTTGGCATAGCAAGCACGTAGAATAGGTTAAGAAAGGTCCCAAGAACATGTGTGCAAAGTGTGAGGCTGTTTGGACAACTTTGAGAATTTTCATGTTCTAGGTACCTGGTGTTTTGGTGAAAATATTCTAAGTAAATCCCAACAAGGAGTTTGGTCAGTATTCTCTAGGATTTGAGGGTAATGATCTAAGTGACGAAGTTAGGTGAATATTTAGGTGGAATTGCAAATTTTTACAACAATACTGACTGTTAATCATGGCAAAGAACTTGGTCAGGAGATAATAGATTGAAGTACTTAGATCTGTTGTAAAATTCTATATTTAAACCCAAATATTCCCCTAAATTTGTCACTTAAATCATTTCCTTCAAATTGTGGAGAATACTGAGCAAGTTCCATGTTGCAATTTATCTAGAATATTTTCACCAGAATATCAGGTACCCAAAACATAAGATTTTATAAAGCTGACCAAGCAGCCCCAAACTTTGCACACATGCTCTTGGGACCTTCCTAGGCCTACTTTATAAAAATACTACTTTTTCATTCAATAAGTCATTAAGTAAAAACTGCACAATCTACTTGTTCTCACAATCCCTTCTAATATCTCCAAGACTCTTACAGCACTTAGGACCTTCCTAGGCACATTTTATACTGTTGCTTTGCCAAGACCATGTAAAGGTATCAATACTACTTTAATATTCAATAAATCATTAAGTGAAGGCCACATAATCTGTTGTAAAAATTTGTAATTCCACCTAAATATTCACCTACCTTAGTCACTTAGATCATTACCTTCAAATCCTAGAGAATACTGACCAAATTCCTTGTTGGGATTTACCTAGAATATTTACCCAGAACATGAAAATTCTCAAAGTTGTCCAAACAGCCCCAAACTTTGCACACATGTTCTTGGGACCTTCCTTAACCTATTCTACGTGTTTGCTATGCCAAGACCATGTAAAAGTATAAATACTACTTTTACATTCAATAAATCATTAAGTGAAAACCGCATAATCTACTTGTTCTCCCAATTACATCCAATATCTCCAAAACACTTACAACACACAGATAATGCTTTCAGCTTATACATCCCACTTTTACTTTGTAGTAGTCAAGCTATTTGCTGTAGATACTTTCCCTACAATTACCAAGTCTATGAACCTCAACAATTACAGGAACCTGTGTGAAATAGCTTTACTAAGTACCTAGACTCTGGTAGTTTTCACAGTAAACCAATAGGAATTAATGTGTCATATCTGCTTATGAGACCATCATAGCTACACTTGGTGTAAATTGTAGTTTCAGAATCCTCAAGTGAGGCTAGTCTAATAGCTGGTTGTGGTTATTCTTAACTTATGCAAAATCTAAACATAACATCTTCAAAGCTTTTGCACAAGAAGTGAAGAAATAGTACAAAGTGATTGGAAAACAAGTAGATTTTGTAGCTCTCACCTGATAATTTGTTGAATATAAAGTAATACTTATTCTTTACATGGTTTGGGTGTAAAGCTCATGAGACTTGTTTAGGCAATTCTAAGTTTATATGTGCAAAACCTGGGATTTTGGATAACTATGAGAATTTCAATGTCTAGGGCAACTAAGATTTTGGTCAAATACTTCAGGCAGTTTGCAACAAAGAACTTGGGCAAAATGCTCCAAGGCTCCTACACTTTGATCTAAGTGACTAGGCTGGTAGGGTATCTAAGTACAATTACAAAACTTGTAACTTTTCTGGGGATAAGCTGAACTGAAACTTTGGGGCAAATTTATGGATTGGAATGCAACATTGATATAAGTGGTGGAATCTCTAAGGGCTAAATTGATGAGAATATAGCAAAAGACCATAAGAAGACAAGCTCAAGACTAAGAGAGCATATAGTCTCTGAAGTAGTTGCATTATTTCAAGGTATTGATAAACAGATCATATGTGCAGTATTCAAGCTGTTATCACATGAAGCTAGAAGTGATGAGTAATAAGGCATGAGCTGCGGGACTTGGGTTCAAATCCCACTCTATACAATATGGCCTAAAAAGCTTGTATCCTTCATTTTCCAAATGGTACATAGAAGCCTCTTTTAGAGTATTTTAAATGAGTTATTTATAGGTTTGGCTTGTATTAGTGTTGAGAATTCACAATCACCGAGGTCAAACCAATATTTCTTCTATATTTTAACTATGTGGTATTTGTGGCCAATACTGGAATACCAAGTTGTCATGTCAAAATGCTTCAAGTCAAGAATGAAGTGTTACTCTAGTCCATGATTGTTCAAGGCGCAAAAATCTGGACCTGGATTTGGAATCGCATCCCATAACTGCTGAGAATCAAACCTATTGTATATAGTAGTGCCTTCATGCAACCAGTAAGGCATACTTACCTGGCAGGGGCAGCTCGTGATCAAGAAGGCGAGTTGTTCGTTTTGGAACTTGAGCATTGCACAGCGTCTCAGGGTCTTTAACGCGAACATCCTTCGGGGTGTCTCGACTGTTAAATTTTTGTTTGTGGGAAGTGAGCGCTATGCGCCGCCTCCTGCCATTCTCCTATACAAATATATCTATATTCCTCATCGGTAGTTAATAACTTTCATACACACACACTGAATGAGCTATGATTTGTGGTCATAATGAGTGGCATCATACTGCTCTATTGGTGGTAGTCGGTATAAATATTCCTGGTCAACATTCATGTGATATTAAACAACTTCCAATTTTATCCATGTTAAGCATGTTTTGATCGCCAATCCTTATACCGTTTAATTGGGGCGCTCAACTATAAGATGGGCATCTTTCTTGCTTCGTACAACAGTAACACTGAGCTAGCAAATGCCAATTATTTGAGCTACTATTTGGGTTCAATGAATCGGTGCATTATTGGAGACACGCAGACATCCCCATATTGCTTTGAAAGTAGATGAAATTGAAAAGATGGAGCTAATCTGTCATAACCATGAAAAAAGGTATTCGGGGCATTTAGAAATGTGGTACTTGGTGTATGCAGAGTTTGGGGCCTTTCGTATAGACAGGTTGGCGAATACATGATTGTGGACAGCCACTAGCCAATCAAATATACGATCAGCTAGCGATCAAATCAGATTAATCGATTAGACCACGAGGTGGAATTTCACAACAGCCAACAAGGTATTTAAGTGTGTGAAATTAGCCGAGAGTAGGAACCTAGAGTAGGAACCATCCTGTAACGTACGTGTCAATTACTGGTCGAAGTATATCGAGTAACCAAGTACTCGATAGTTCTCATGGGAAACACACAAACACCTCATACGACAACAAACATACCTGTGGCTAATTCGCAATCACTGAGCAACCAGTGCGGACGTTGATTGGATCACAAACTCGGGCGATACCCATTCTAAGCTTAGTGCAGTGCAATAGAAATTTAAAGTATTAAAGCGACCTTCCCTCTGACCAAAATATTCTCCGGGAGATATTCCTGATTAGTCCGGATGGTGAATCTAGAGTGGTTGCTTCATTTGGAAGGAGAGAATTGGGCGAAAAGGAAATGTGCTACATCACTCATATGAATTAGCAGGATAAAGTTCGCCGATGATTTAGGAAAATGATTATGTTGGATGGTGACCAGGGTGGCACAGAGGATGGGTGATTTGTCAACATTGGATATGTATTTGTGTTGTAGCACAATGCTTCTTGAAATGTCGAAGTATTAGCAGTGGCTCGGAAAGGAAATGGGCTTCCAAATCTGCTGGCGGGTTGTAGGCTGCGGGATGCGATATCTCCGTCTTGCGCTGGTGGAGCTCTCCACTCACGGCTTGGTTGACTTTCCGCCTTGCTGTTGTATGAGTTCTGAATCAACGGTGCTGGTTCCTGAACGCCATTCCAAAATATTTGGCCAAGGTGAGTACGGGACTGATCAAGATCAAGTGTGCTAGTCATATGGTTGAAAAAGGAAATCCGGTGGTGGAAAGGGAGAATAGTGATCCATTCACATTGAGTATACATATATATATTGAGGAGTGTATATATTCCATATACAAATCCGTATGAATGAAGTTGGGTAGATTTTCGGAGATTTTGACCCGTGTTCTAGGGAATGGCTATATATAATGAATCATCCGCCGACTTTTACTCCATCTACATCGCTTACGTTTAGACTTTATACACCTCATTCACCGACTTGCCCTCATACTCGTAAATTGCCCACAGACGGTATTCGCCCACTGCTGAATGACTACCCTCGCGCCGCATTCACAACTCTTGAACCACCACCAGTTGCCATACACTACTACGTCGTCTCAACGGCCCTACAGTGGCTACGTAGCCGGCGGAAACTCCCTAATGAGCCCATATCAAACCTTTCAGCCCGATATGAATTCCCATGGCCCTCACAAGCTTATCGAGACCTTTGTCTCGGTATCCCCCGACTCGGCCAAAAAGTTGCCCAGAAAGCGCAGAAGACCCCCGTTCTCATACTCCTCCCTGATTGCTCAAGCTATATTATCAACACCTGACCGACGCCTTACATTAAGAGAGATTTATCAGTGGATTATGGAGCGTTACCCAGCCATGTATAAGGCAGGTGACACTGGTTGGCAGGTAGCGTGCAGCCCCACCTGAAAATCAAATCTGCATGATTCACTAAATATTTGCGTTTAGAACACCATTCGTCATAACCTGTCCTTAAACAAGTGCTTCAAAAAGATCCCTAGAGCCGAAAACGACGTCCCTCATATCAGCAAGGGAAAGGGTGGCTATTGGACAGTGGATCCAGAGTTCATGTCTTCCTTCGAGAATGGCGAATTCCCCAAGGGGACCATGGTGAGACGCAAGCCTGTTGAGAGCAACAATTTCGACGGCTTCTCCGCAGCACCTCAGATGCATGGGGTGTTCCATTATACCAGCCCCAACCCTGTTGAGCACTCGCCTTTGAACGAAACCTATCAGTGCAACCACGAATCCACATATCGGAAGGGCTCTCTAGATCAGTATTTGCTTCATAGCAAGGAGCCTGTGGAGGACGAAAGGTACCGTCGTCGAAGCGAAGTCTCGCCATATTACTACGCAAACAGCACGCCCCAGCCCTATTCCCGCCCTTATTCGCAGAGCGAATATCTTCAACCCATGCTGCTCAGAGCTGGATCAGAGGCCTCAAGTTGCAAATCAAGCTCGGAAGACACTTCCGTACTACGTATTCATAATATTTTGAATTAATTTCAGTGGTTCGAGCTTCCCACTTCTGTACATTTAGTAATGTTGATTATGACGACCGTTCCCACCACCCACCACCCACCACCCGCAACCCACAACGCACATTCCACACCCTTATGATGGGTGCTCTATTCACGTTCACCAGCTCTTTTAGTCGTGTAAAAACAAACAAATAAATCCACCAACCATGCACATACGTAAACCATTCATCTACTCTGTGTGATTGGTGGCCTAGGTCCCCGGAGACTTAACGGATCATATGAGCGGTACAATTGATTAAGGATATATGGAGAAAGAGCACAGAGCTAACAGCAATTGGAGAGATTCCAATGGATTAGGTCTAAATTGATTTGTCATAGCTCAAGGAGCACGCTGCTCTGTACCCACATTAGGCCCATACACAGTGGGATCTATTGGTTTGCATGAAGTTGGGGCAGCGTCGGATTGGTCACATTTAGGGAGATATATAAGCTTGATTTCCAATATAGAAATAAATGGAGAACCGTGAAGTGGATGTAAGGGCCAAGGGGCAAGGGGCAAGGCTCCAAGAGTCGAAAGCACAGACATCACATACATTAGCTGTGGGTTCCCATTTTCGGCTCTACACCTTCCCCACTGCAATAAAGAAGAATACGGCTCAATTGATGAATACCGATCATGCCTCAGACCATCCCTCCTGCACTTCATAGAGTTGCTCTCATCTAACCACTTTTGGTCCCAAAGTTATCGCATCGGCTTGCGTAAATTGGCCAAATGAATAGATCAGTGTCTGCGCATGAGCACGTTCGTTACGTTAATTACCCAATGCTTCCCTCACCCCACCGGTGATGATGGTGATTCACAACGTGGGAATCTTGAATGATTTATTCCGTTCCAGTACAAATCAAGCTCACCGAGATGGTTCTGAAATCACGACCAGTTCTATCCGGAATAAGAGCCGGTCTCTAAGTCGGTTTGGCTAGAACACTCTGGGTTGTTCGTTCTCAAACATCTCCAACTCCAGCGGCGACCGCACCCAGTCTTGGAATCGTTGTCGCAACAGTTCGTCTTTAGCTTGGCTGTACCTCGCGCTGGACTGCTTCAGCTGCAGGTAAGTGAGCTTCGCGAGATCAACCGACCTGACCATGTTGTTTGTTAGTTGGGATCTTCCTGATTCAACGTTAATTCCGAAGTACCGAAGACTGTCAGGTGTAAGAGATGGCGGATACTGAGATACAATATCGACGAAATGCCCAAATAGGGAGGCCTTGGACAAGGCGGACCTGTAGCGATTCTACGTTAATGCCACCGGACACTGGTCTTAGCGCTTGCTTACTAACCGCGTTTTGATGGGGTACTTGCCATCTTTCCCCGGTCTGGCTCCCTGCTTTCTTCCATTGACGATGGCCTCAGATTTCGGCTGGTTCAGTACCCAGTTGATGGCTGTTGAGTGGCGTTAGGGTGGCTAGGTGAGGGTGAAGCCGCATTCATCGTACCAGATGGGGATGGCACTAGCGTGCTCTCGGGGTTGGTCAGCTTCAGGCTTCCCTTGGACCATCGAAACGGTTCTTTTGTATGGAATACGCCGATCTTTTGCGGGTGGAAGGATGGCGGCAAATCTGGGTTCTGTGAGTGCGTTGGGCTATCGATGGTTGCAGACAAACATTGAAGTACCGGTGATTCCCTCTACACGAGTGCAGAGTGCTCTGATTACCGATTCCTCGTCAAAAAGGTCACCGATGGTGATGGATGCGAGATAAATCGGGGGCATTAGCAAGGATAACATTGCGGATTGGAGCCCTAGCACATTCCATCGAGCGATCTTATCACTGAGCGTTATCAGCATCTCTCCATGCAAGCAATGGCTGTAGAACTAACCTGCAGGACATCGAGAGGGTCGGCTCGGCATCTCCTCTGCCTTGTTTTCGAATGAGTTTCCGACATGTATCATAGCTGAGGTCTGAGCCTTACCTGGTTTCGTTCGCAGCACATTGACGCGATCGTAGTCTACCCTGCCACGCTTGAGATTGTTCCCAGATGGTGGGGCGGTCTCGCTCACTTCCTCTACATTCTTATCAACCACTTCCGAGCTTTTGGCAACCTTCTGTGCCTCGTCGAAAGTTTTTCTCTTCTTGAAACTCTCGTACGACTCTGCCGATTGCTCGTTAGCCAGGGGCGTAGTGGAGGCATCTCCGCCTGGATTGATCGGAGATTAGTGGGAACCAAGCCAAACCAGAGACCATAGAACCTACATGGGCAATGGCTCACATACATATGGAATGTGATGTCCGGGGAAACAAGCTCGAACGGCGTTCCTGACTTCTGGTCCGTATCACCTATCTTCAATATGTCCGATTTTCCTCCTTTCGCCACAATCAACGTCTGGTCCAACAGGTATCTAGGTGAGGCGAGATCAGGGGGCAGTTCATGTAGCTTGCTAACGGGCTATCTATGGAAACCTGATGAATCCTCTGCGAGCAATGATCTCGGCATGGCTGTCATGTAAAGCATCTCCGTTGGTTGGCAATTTACTTGAACTCAAACATTTCAGCCCCGTTCTTAGCAAACAGGTCAGCCTCGGAAGAAACACCAGTCGAAATGAGCGTGAAGTTACCCTATGGAAAGACATTGCAGTTCGTAACCAGGACCATCTAGACAAAGGGTTAACTTTAGTCGATAGGGCAGTGAACAAGAAAGAAGAGCGAGATCGACGCGAGAACCCTCGACACTGTTCCAGAAAACGGACTCACCTTTAGGTTTAGCCATGAGTATCCCCGCCAAAACGGTCCACTCGACTTTGTTCCCGCGCACGATCGGTTTCCCTTGTTTTGGTAAGGCGTCGAAGGCCTCCTGGCATTTCCGTGCTAGCTGGTCCGGAAAGTCCGCTTCCTCACACCGAAAAGTGGACATGGTCGATGGATTCGGGCTTTGGAAGGGATTTCGAAATCGCTCGAATTAATCATGTCAAGCTGCCGAAAATGATCAATACGGTGTTGGATTGGTAGATTCGTCCTCCAAATGATTGACTCCGCAGTGCAAGCCGAGTGTATTGCTGATAAAAATTGCTGTTCAGTCAATCTAGTGGCATGATGTTGATTCGTAGTAATACTTGCCTAGTTTTGCAGCTCTCTGACAAGAAAGCCATCAAGTGTGGTATAATGTTGGGCGTATATAACTGCTGCTGCCAGTTTGGTGTGGTGATTCACTAGTAACATTTGATGGTGTATGCCAACAAGATTGGAAACAATGCTGCAGATATTCCTGAAGACAATTTGCCACAATATTGTATTTGTTGTGAGGGTTTTGGGGCCATTTGGACAACTTGAAAGATATATCAGGGCGCCTGACATTTAGTCAATCCAATCAAGTTGATGTAAATACTTGGGTGTAAACAAAATCTACAACGGCACGTAAGCCAAAATATTGCAAAAAAATATCAACACAATCCCAGAGTATGCAAAACCTTGATGTGGTAGTTGAAAGGGAACACTGCAGCACATAAGCCAAAGTAGGCATGATTGAACTTGTCAAGCCCAGCAGAATTCATATTAATGGATGAAGGTTTGAGAGTTGGGAAGTGACTCAGTAACGATTTGTGGTTGGTTTATTGAGTCAGTACTTTTTATAGAGCCATACATCCATGGCCTTCCACAACACACTCTGGTGATTTTTGCAAAGTGTGGTGGGAACTGAACAGTTTCAAAAATACGGCGGTCAGAAAGGTCCCTGACTAACTCCAAACCCAAATCGTTTTTAATAATACTTCTGATTAGGTCCTCGATTGATTACGAGAAAAGTATATTGTGGATGGCCATGGAGAGGTGGGTGCAAGATTGCTGTCAACTTTGTATTTACACTTGGATATACATTTTCTTGGTCATTTAGATTCGTAGCTTATGAACTTTACTCTTTGTCGGGACCTACTTGGTATATTTTCAACCAAGAGTCCGGGACATGAAAATCCTCAAAGTCGTCCAAAAGCCTCCAAACTTTGCGCCCATGTGCTTGGGAGCTTCCTTGTAAAAGTAAAAATACCACTTGAACATCCGATAAATCATCAAGCGAAACTCACGTGATCTACCACTAAAAGAAGGTGGCAATCTTTTCAATGTTTTAACAATTTGGAGCAGTTGACAAGATCTTCCCCAAATGGTTAAAAAGGCATGGGCAATGATGAAAAGTTACTACATGAATACTTGGGTACTAAACCAATTGTTTGGAACAATACCCGTGTCTGAAAAATGTGTGTCCCACACCACTGCTGTTCCCCAAGTACCATTATGAAAATAGGTATCGATGGGAAGAGTGAGAACCAGAGCTAACAAACCATTCTGCTTAAAATTTATTGTGACCAGCAAAGAAATAGGGGTTGACCGGGATGATCAGGGTAGGGAAAAGAGAAACTGTTGAGAAAGAAATGGTGACCTGTGTCAAGGTGGGTTCGAGAAATCTAGGGAATTTTATCTTTTTCACTGGTAGATTCAGTGAGCAATAGAGAAGGAAAACATACATTAAAGTGTACATTTCTACACAAACAATCGATGAGTACAATGAAGAATCCTGTTGTCGAAGGGCATGATGGAATGCTGCTTACTGAAGTTCTCGGGATTGACTTCGACATGTGTGAATGAATATTCGGTGGAAGGACGCTCTAAAGTAGGTATATTAAGAATCGGAGAGTTTGCGTCTTTTGGCGCTGTTCGAAGACTCCCCAGGGTTGGATTCCTCGTCACGAGAGGACGTTGCCTCCGAATTCTCATTCACTAACAACATCCGCTCCAATTCGGCCAAAAACCGGGTGGCCGACGAAGAAAGTAGATTACAAAGTGATTGCAAATGATGCTTGACGACCTAGAGGGATAATGGTTGGAGTTGGTCAGTGAACGCCGATGGACTCCCTCTTGACAGGACTAACTACTTACCATGTGCACGATTTCTCGGGTGCGATCTGCCCCGTAGGCTGTGAACAAATCGTTTCGAACTTCTTGCACCACTTCTCTAATCCAAGTGGGGATAAAGTCGGCCGCTGCGAACGAGCTGGTTTCGTTCGCTCGACGCTTGGGACGCGCGTCCAACAAGAAGCGAAGTAAACGCTCGCATTGCTTAGTCAAGTACCGCACCAAACGGTCTTGCAGACTCGCTATGATAGTATCGTTGTTGGGGAGTGCCTCGTTGAGATGAAGCAGTTCGACGAAATATTCGCCCAAGGATTGTGAAAGGTTCACAATGTCCTCTTCTCTACGCTCCGTCGATATGTTTGCTTGGAAATACCCGGAAAGACGGGAGTGAAGCTGCTGCAAGCTGGTCGGATTGCCTCGAATGATCTCACGAGCCTCCGAGACGTGAATCGAATGGAGGAGTTGGTAGACAAAGTCCTGGGCTCTGTTAGTGCTGCTGGGCTCCAAGTTAAAGACATCCGCAACCGAGGTATTGCTTCGACCTTGGGATTCTTCCAGAAGGGTGAGATGGTTGGAAAGCATGCTGCCAAAGAGACCAAGATCGTATGAGTTCGAAGAAGCAACTCCAGGTGCATTCGAGTCGGTCTGTGGTGTAGAGCCGGTATCATTGTTGGAGGCGGCGGGATTAGAGTTTGTGGCGTTCTCAGAGTTAGACGAGCTTCTGGTTTGCCCGATTCTGGTGGCGGGAATGATGCTAACGATGGGAATGGTCGTGCTAGCGATGAATGCGCTTGAGCCGCCAGTGGATCTGGAGGGGTAGATTGTCGTGAATGGGGAGCCCAATGAGCCAGCTGGGGACCCACCAAATATCGACGATAGTAATGAGGATAATGCGTTGGGTGTTGAAGGAGTCGACTCTTCCGCGGCGTTGGATGGTTGTTGGGATGGCTGCGTCTCGGCGGTGGTATTAGAGGCTGGGTCTTGGTTTCTCTCCCGCGATGGCTGATTGCTGGTCGGTGTCATTGGCAACGAAATTGGGATGGTAGCCCCTGAGCTAGTTTCAAATTGAACAGATATATCAGGGTATATGGAGAATGTCATGTTGGGAGATGAGAAGAGCGAGCCCCGAGAACGGGGTTGGGGATTAGGCGTGCTAGATGATTGGGCCTGGTTGGGACTGGCAGCTGCCTCTGAGCCATCTTGGGATGGTTGTGGCGCGGCGGTACTGGAGCTATCGGGAGCACTATCGACTGGTGTGGGATTGAATCTGGTGCGGTGCAACAGAGTGGCCATCGTACTTTCAAGTTGAGTTAATCTGTACATCCCGCGTGCCAGCCCGGCCGCTTCATTCTGGGCTCTGATGCGTTCCTCGGAGTCAGCCTCCAAAGTCTCATCGATAAACGTACGGGCCAAAGGCCTCAGTACGCCGGTAAGATGCTCCAGTGCGTTGGACAGCTCCAGCATAAGTCTACCGGTTTGCACTGTGTCATTCCCTTGGATCTCTAATGGAAAAATCAATAAGCCGTAACTTGAAGATGGCATTTCTGTATATACCAACCATGTTCTGGGGTGATGTTCCAGAGATCTTGAAGGCGTCTTAGATGGGTAGAAGCACGGCTGAGCAGAGCGCTGTTGTCGGCCTTGAACAAGATTATTAGTAAGCCAGTGATTGCCAAAACGTGGTGCGTGTACTACCGTCTGTCGTTGAGATTGGGGTGTCGATCTGGATTCACCGTTTGCCCGCACGCTGCTACCCCGAGGGGTGCTCTAGTTAATCAAGAAAATCAAGGGTTAATGCCTGTCTGGATGATAGATACCGATCAGAGATTAAATGCATACACTACGAACGGAGGAAGGTGTGGAAGCAGTCGCCTGAGCATTGGCTTGGGGAGTTCTTGGCGAATCTCCAAAAAGAGAACCGAGAAACTGCGGAAATAGTTGGCACAGGTTGAGAATCTAGCAGCATATACAGATTGCATCTTGCTCGCATTACTTACACTGTTGATAGGTGAATTATCAAGTTCGAGGGAGATGAATCTTGTGGTGGATGCAATACTCCTAGGTCTAGTAGCACTAGTTTGAGGTGTTTGAGGTTCATCTAATAAGAAACAAGTAAGGTTCAGTATAAGGTTGGGAAAGGTAAGTCCAAAACAAAGCAATGACCATTGTTGCCTAGAGCCTCCAGTGGTCTAATTACAAGGTGTATCACATTTCCGGTTTGTAATCCTATCAGAGGCAAATCCTTTCCGATTAGCAACTCGACACCTTGCTGTATCGAGGAGTTCTGTTTACTGACCACATTCGTGCAAAGTTTTTTCATCTTTCATCACTCTGCCTTGAAATATAAGTCTTTGTCTGTCGCGAGTTACCCTGCTACATCTTCCAACTGCTCTTTGAGTTTCAGCACCGTTTCTGAGTGGGCAATCACAACTGGATAAGAATCGGAATCGATGGTGCGAACGGTGATTTTGAGTGGACCATCGTAGGTGGCGGCCTT
>MCFE01000923.1:0-25828 GCA_002104905.1 Basidiobolus meristosporus CBS 931.73
CCTTTGGTATGCATGATTTAGCAAGGAGCTATCAGATTCATATCCACCATTCCCAAATAGTCGAATTCATCTCATTTAAAATTATTTGACAGGGAAAATTTCTACTCCAACACAGCTTAAGAGGTTAAGCCACTTAGGTATACTTCAACCATGTCCAAAAGCAATGCGTTCATGCGCAACCTGATAGAGCTATGTAAGCGCAGGGGTTTCCTTTTTCAGTCAGCCGAGATTCACGGCGGTCTTCGTGGGGCCTACGATTACGGACCGCTTGGTGTAGAGCTCAAACGGAACCTCTCGGAAGCTTGGTGGTCCGACATGGTATACAAAAAAGATAATGTAGTTGGCGTGGACACCTCTATCATCACCCCACCTGGGGTTTTCAAAGCCTCCGGACATTTGGAATCCTTCACGGATGCTTTGGTGGACTGTAAATTGACCAAGGAGAGATTTCGCGCCGACAAGGCCCCGCCGCTTACAGTCATCGAAAAAAACGGCAGAAAAGTGCTCCCTATTGCTGCACCCGATAAGGCTGTTGCCAAAGATTGGGAGCAGATGATCCAGCAGCTTTTACCTGGTATTTCGATTTCTCGGCATGGCAAGGAGTTGGTGCTACCCATAGTCGACTTCCAGAAGCCTGCCTCGGTGGAAACTGCCGAGACCAACCCTGGAAAAATCATCTTCGAAGGGAAGGAAGCCGCTGTCGAGTTGGCGTACCGCGGCTATGTGGAGCCAAATAGCAATTCCCCATTTTTGACTGACAGCCGACCATTTAATCTAATGTTCAAAACGTTCCTGGATCCCATCGATCCTATAGAGAGAGTCATGACCACTACGTTGGCAGGTTCCCAAGAGACCGATGACATCAAAAAGCTTCGCCAGTCCGTGGACTCGGTGTTGGCTGGATCCACAGTTTTCCTCCGACCAGAGACCGCGCAGGGAGTCTTCGTCAACTTCCTTGCTTGCCAGCGCACCCAGAAGCTTCGTCCACCCTTCGGCATCGCTCAGATCGGCAAATCATTCCGTAACGAGATTCGCCTCGAGCATGCAATCTTTCGTACGCCAGAGTTCGAACAGATGGAGTTGGAGTATTTTGTCCCTCCAGAAGACGATTCTAAATGGCTTTCATATTGGACTGAAGAGCGCTTCAAGTGGTGGAAACGGTATGCCAACCATCCAGAGAATTTCCGCCAACGTCCCCACGAAGAGCATGAGCTTGCTCACTACGCTAAAGGCTGCGTAGATGTTGAATACAAGTTCCCTTGGGGCTGGGGTGAAGTGGAGGGAGTAGCCAACAGAGGGGATTACGACCTAAAACAGCATTCCGAGCATTCCGGCGTAAGACTAGACTACAGCGAAGATTCCAAGGATTTGATCACCGAGAGCGGTGAACAAAGGACCGAAAAACGATCATACGTCCCCTATGTGATCGAATCCTCCTGCGGATTGAACCGCGCTCTTCTTGCTTATCTCGTCGACGCGTACAGCGAGGACAGCGTTATCGACCCCACTACCGGCAAGAGCGCGAAGAGACCATTGCTACGTCTTCACCCACAATTGGCACCCATCAAGGTTGCGGTCATGCCACTGATGCCTAAGCCGGAGCTGATGCCTCTCACCAAGCAATTGGTTAAAGCGTTCCGACGGGAAAGAATCAATGTCCGCTTGGAAGATCAGAATCTCAAGATCGGGAAGCGGTACTATAGACACGACGAGATCGGTACCCCTTGGTGTGTCACAGTGGATTATCAATCTTTGGAGGACAACATGATCACAATTCGTGACAGAGATACAATGGAGCAAAAGCGTGTTGACATTGAGGGCGTTGTAAAGATGGTCAAAGAAAAGCTGACTGATGTAGACGAGTAAGCCCGGTTTGCCTAATCCCGAGGCGAGGCAATCTCTTGCCAAGTAGCGGATACCATGCATAAGTTTCTCATTTCGTTACACCACGTTGCATCATCATTCAAATCAGCCAAGCTGCGAATTAAATTCTTTTGGGAGAACATCTCCAGTGTCAATAAAAAGCGATTCTCATTCAATCGAGTGATTCGATTCTATTGGTAAATATTCGTGGCGGGAGTGCCAACCTCTGGATGCCAGATATCCTTTGATAGTTGGAGGATGCTAATTGTAATCCAAGAGGTGTGATGTCGACCCTTCCTTGCGTCAGGCCCAGTCATGGTTGATTACTCCATGCTATTGCGATGTTGTGAGCAGATAGCGAGGACACAGGGGGTGGTGGCAAAACCATCATCACGGTGGTATTCGATACGCGATATGGATTGGCTCTTCGCGAGATGCTAATTCGAATCCAGGATTTCCACTGCTAGTCTCTGCAGGCGGTAGAGCAGCCTGATCTATCCGAATCCGCTAGCATGGTCCACCATCGAGATCTAGCTAGTGTACATCTTTCGTTTCTACAACTCAATCTTGCAGCATAAACCTCGATCTGTGGGGGCATGGGTCTACCTCCAATGCCTTGCTGAATCATGTTCTAATTGATCCTTTAGATTGATAACTCTCTCCAATCAAATGTTGACTACCTGATTCTGTGACGAATTCGTTATTTCTTTATGATGTCTATTGAGCAGAATGATTGGAGAACGTCCGCCTAATTCTAATAAAGGAGCTCATTGCGAATATAGGAGTTGAATTCAATGGACTTCAAATAGGAGTTAATCTGACCCAACTGCATAAACCATCATTTGTTTACCAATTCTTGAATAACGATTTAGCCACACCTTTGGACTCTTTCTTTCCAGTTCTCGCGCTTCAGTTAGACGCTACGTAACCGCCATCTACTTTGAGCCATATCTCCCATACCATTGATTAATATCTGGTTTACTGCCTCTGCCGCTGTGCCACTTCCACCACCATAAGCAAGATAATGCCTAAAGAGCCAAAGAAGCGCACTGGCTTCCTTAATTCACTAGAGCCGGAGCAGAAAGTTGCTCTGGACGAACTATGGAAGGTGCTCATTGAGAAATTCGAAACGAACGAGGTAGAGGAAACAGAATCGCCCACAGAGAACACCCATGAAAACAATAGAAAATCCGGCTTTGGTAAATTCTTCAATAGAAACAAAACGGAAAAAGAGGAGCCAAAACAAACGAAAGCCACTCCGGAGCCAGAGACCCCCGCCAATCAGCAAACCCTAAGAGAGAGTTTCTGGAGGTTTGTATTGGGCGACCATCCTGATTCGATCCTCCTACGTTACTTGAGGGCCCGTAAATTCAACGTGAGCAAGGCTTCGAAGATGTTGCTTGGCACTTTGAAGTGGCGTATCCAAAACGATGTATCGGGCATTATTGAGAAGGGAGAGAAGATCGTCAGCACCCATGTTCTTCAAATTGGGAAGGGTTATCTGTATGGAGTCGATAAAGAAGGAAGGCCTGTTAGGTAAGTGCTTCAATACAGCTTGTAGTAGTGCATGGCTGGCTATGCCGGGGTGAAGCCAAGTTAAAACCGAATCCTAACCGGCGTATTCGAAATAGCTTTTGTCATGTTCGACTTCACAACAAGGACGATGAACCTATTGAAGAACTCGAGAAATTCACCATTTGGTTGATGGAGACCGCGCGTTTATTCCTGATCCCGCCTGCGGATTGTGTCTCTGTTGTCTTCGACATGAAAGACTTCTCGCTGAGTAACATGGACTATCCATTTGTTTCATTCATGAACAAGGTTTTGGAGAGTCACTACCCCGAAAGTTTGGGGGTGGCATTGATATTGGGAGCACCTTGGGTATTCTCTGGTACTATTCATATTTCAACCTTGTCTGACGAAGCAAGTACTCATGTTTCATCTCAGGTGTTTGGAAAGTGGTCTCCCCTCTACTCGATCCAGTTGTTGCCAGTAAGGTGCAGTTCCTTGACAAATATGAGGATCTACAGAAGTTCATTGAGCCAAGTATGCTGTTAAAGCAGTTTGGTGGCCAGAACCCTTATGAGTTCAAGTTTGTCCCACCACAGCCTGGTGAAAATGACATAATGAATGATACCGAGGCCAAGAATCTAGCTTACGAGCAATGGTGGAAATCAGTTGACCAGTTCGAGAAAATCACTGCCACTCGACTTGCTTCCCCAAGCCCAGAGGTGGAGCAACAGCGGGAGGCTGCTGCCAAACAGTTACGAGCGGACTATTTCAAATTGGATCCATACATCCGTGCTAGAACAGTCTATCACCGAGTTGGGATACTTCACAATGATGGCTCAGTGCACTGGTAAACTCTCACTCCAACGAATTGAGCCTCGTTAGCGTGTTGCTAGTTACATGAAGTTGGTATTTAGTATGATGACTTGGCTTGACCTTTGTTCTAATTCCACTCGTTCGAAGTGAACCATATTTGGAAATAAACTTAATTTGTCAGTACCGGTGATATGCTGACTGCTTCAATAGTTCATTTGTTACGGGTCCAGTTTAATATCATCGGATAGTCATCAATGCAACACGTAACCCTTCTGAGCCATCATGATTCCGTAGCACAGAAATCTTGGGTTGTCGATTTGCTTTTGCCATGAATTTATGCCTTCATGATAGCAGATTGGTTTGGGCTTAGCCAACGTATGTAAAACGCACTTAAGCTAGCAGTTCATTTCGTTGCTTAAGGTTGAGTGGAGAGCGATGGAGATAATCCCTTCAATGACGTCAACTGTGTCATATTATAAATGGAAATCGCCAGCCCATGAGTATATACGGGGCAGTAACGGAAATGGTAACAAATTTGTGCACCAATTCATACTTTCACAGCAATAGTTAGCAAATCTCCCAGATATGCACACAACTCTCCGCGTTATCATCTGTGGATTGTTGTAGGGAATAAGCCAGGAAGCATAGACCGACTACTCCTAGCAAATACCCGCGTACGAATGGAAACATTGGAGTATAAGATACTTCCAAGAACAATAAAATACAGGTCTTCATATAAATATAACAGGTATCCAAAGACGGAGAGGGGCTAAATCCAAAATCAGTGTTCCAACTATTAAGAATTAGGCGGTTTGACCACAAGATCAATAGTATTTGAGTGTTGGTGCCCTGATGAAACTCCGGATTATCAATGATGGTGCCTGTATATAAAGGAGTTCTTGTAGATATATGATGAGATGGTATAAGATCTACCGCAATCATTCATCGACAAAGACGGAGATTAAAGCAAAGGTATAAGAGATGCTATATTTAAATTGACCCCAAAGCATGTACACTTGAATACATATAGAGGCTAATCTCGAAGCTTTCTTGTGCCTTACTCAATACAACCGACTGTTGGCTTTACAAGAACTCTGACGATCGAATTAATATACTCCGCTCATCCTGATAATTCCTAACCTCATAAACTCATTATACAGGAAATGCACTACATTAGAGTCATGATGCCACTAAGTCATTCCTGCTACGCTGAAACATACTCATGTTCTTGCTCGCCATTTCTTGAAACGTACATAGAACCAATATTGCCAAAATGTAGAGATTGATGTAAGCTGATATCCTTATATATGAACTAATTATTCATGATCAAAAACCATTGCTGGCACAGAATTAATCAAATAGAGGACTAAGATGTGAGGTAGGAACACATATCATGTAAAAGGCCTAATGGGTTTTTGGGAAGGTATTGCAAATCTGTTACTTTCAGGTGTATACAGCAATTGTATGTGATGATTTCTATATATGTAAGCAAGGAAAAGCATTTAACAACAATACCTATATAGTGGACATCTCCCACAAGCGGACTTAAAAGAACTGCTAGGACTGGCAAGTAATATGCACATATTAGCTGTGAATAAAACAGATATATCTACCAAGCTATAGGTGCATAGTGGAGTACTTTCTATATATTTTCACTTCCAATGCCTCAACCATTCTTTGGCACCCTAAACCAGGCATATAATACGCTCATTCTGTTGTAAAAATTCGGAATTCCACCTAAATATTCACCTGACTTGATCATTTTGATCATGACCTTCAAATCCTGGAGAATACTGACCACATTCCTTGTCAGGATTTACTTAGAATATCTTCACCAGAATACCAGGTACCCAGAACATGAAAATTAGATAAGTTGTCCAAACAGCCCCAAACTTTGCAAAAATGTTCCTGGGACCTTCCTTAACCTATTCTATGGGCTTGTTATGCCAAGACCATGTAAGAGTATAAATACTACTCTTACATTCAGTAAATCATTAAGTGAAAACCACTTAATCTACTTGTCCTCCCAATCACTTCCAATATCTCCAAGACTCTTACAGCAGGCTATGAGCCCCAAGCTGTCACTCTCTGCAATGTCTACTACTGCTATTACTGGAATATTTCCCTCTGCTGAAAAGTTGGATGGATCTAACTACCAAGTGTGGAAGGTGACAATGAAGATGCTGCTATAAGAAAGAGGCCTTTGGGATATTGTCATGGGAGAAGAATGCCCTCCTAAAAACATGGGAGAGGAAGCCTTAAAGTACCAGAAAAAAGAACAAAGTGCCTTTAACTGCATTTGCCTTAATGTCAAGGACAAATTGCTAATTCAACGCTCAAGAGCAAAAACAGCAAAGAATGCCTGGAAGGCATTAGAAGACACCTACCAGTCATGTTCAGCAGCTAAGAAGATGTATCTGAGACAAAAGTTCTTTACCATGAAGATGCAGCCAGTAGAAGAAATGAAAAATTTAATTGACAGAATTACCCTGCTGGTAGATGAGATGGAATCTGTGGGCGTACCAACTACTGATGAGGATGTGATAGTTACCATCCTGAATAGCCTGACAGACAAGTTCCAGGGCCTTGTATCAGCCCTAGAGTCCAGAACTGAAGATTTGACCTTAAATTACGTATATGGAAGGCTCCTGGATGAAGAATTAAGAAAATCAATTGCCAATAAGAGGGAAGAAGAAAATGCTTCAATAAGCAATGATAACCAACAAAGACAATACTCAAGACCTTTTAAATGCAATAGCAATCTCTTTTGCAACTACTGCAAAAGGACAGGACACATATCAGACCAGTGCTTCACAAAGAGAGATAGACAACAGTAAAAGCCTAAATATGGAAATGCTGCAACAACTGAAGATAGACTATTCATATCTGCACTAAATATGACCACAAACAAGGATTCTCAGATGTGATATATTGACTCTGGAGCATCTCAACACTTTACACACCAAAAAGAACTTTTTACCCAATATCAAGATATTCCAATTAAGAAGGTTTTCATGGGTGAAAATAGAACACTTGATGCAGTGGGAGAAGGAACCATCCAATTAAACCTTAGAAGCAGTGAAGTAAGCCATATACTGACCTTCAAAGAAGTACTCTATGTACCAGAAATAGCCAAGCACCTACTATCAGTAAGTAAGGCCACAGCAGAAGAATTTGGTTTCAGCTTTGACAATTCTGGGTGCAGGATCACTGATTAATAGGTGCTCAAACTGTTTTGAGCACTCTACTGAAGGAGTGGCTGAAATTTCCTAAATGTCTGACAAAACTTCTTCACTAGCATCAGTAGTAGGATTATCTTGAGTAGCAGCAACAGCCTCAAGCTCACAAGGACCAGTTGAAGTAAAACATCTTGCAGGTGGGACTATCTCAAGAGGCTTGGGTGGGACTTTTGCTTCAAATTGTGAGGTGCTAGTATCAAGAATTGGGACTGGGACTGAAGCTATGGTGTCTATTTCAGCAGCAGTTGCTGTAGAGCTACTGGGGCTCTGACTGGCAGGTTTTTTGATCTTTGCCTTCACTCCTGCTACCAACTGGTCAAGACCACAAATCTTTGATTATCCTTATTATTGCCTTCACAATGTGGTAGGGTAAATATACCTCCCACAAACAAGTTTATTCATATAGCCATTATGATACACTTATCCATATTTTATCTTATCAGTATTATCCCCCATATGATGTTTACCTTGATTACATATTAGCATTAGTTATCCCAGATGTTATTCAGCTTTGTGATCATTATATGCATCTACATAAGGCAGGTACCCATGTCAGTACCTGTGACACATGACCTAGGTCTGTGTTATCATACCTACCATTTCAATACCATATATGGTATTTCTATGTTACACAGGACTCAGACTACTGATCCCTGATTGGTTGGATGTGCTGTGCCTTTTAGAGCCTTCCAGGACATATTTGGCATATTTTTAGCACATAGTGATGTCATCAAGAATTCCACTGATGCCTAGAATCTTCTAGAACCTTGTCATTAGTAATCACTTGGCAATCAGAAAAAGTATTTGAGGGAAAGCAATCCCTCATCAATAAATCACCCCTTCTATCAGTAACATCTCTCCCTTATTGATTAGCAGTTGATCACTGCACCTGCCTTCAACAGTACATTTCAGACCTGCCCTCAAGGAGCTTTTCAGGGTAGTGCACACAACACACAGAGGCCTTTGGAGACACTTGGAGCACCTAGGAAGCTAGAGAAGCAGGAGCTTTTACCATAGTGACATATTGACAAAGACACCAGCAGTTTAGACACAGAGGTTATTGCACCCATCAGACACCTCACACACCTTGAGTTGTGTAGCTTCTCCCAGGAGTACCTCTACACCACCACAACAACCATTGAGCTTCCATTTGCCTCTAACACCGCAAAGAGTGCAGTCAAGTTTTGAATACCATCTTCTGAAGAGAGTCAGATCCTCTTTTTCCTCACTGGTAAGAATCGCCTTACTCTGTGGAGGCATATTTCCAAATCACTAAAAAAAAACACCAAAAGTGAGTGGAGGAATCTTTGAGTTGTTGGATGTTAGTCTCTATATAAGAGGGAAGGGGTACTTATATGCCAAGTGACTTAAATTAGCTAGATCAGGCAGAGTACAGATATAAATGTAAGAGTATATCTAGTGAATTCCCAATTTCAGAAACCCCCTTTGGATTAGTGTCCATAGCAATTGTTTCTTCAATTTGAACAATATTGGTGGTGATTGGTTAATTATTTATTGCAGAAGTAATCATATGGTCTTAAATGTGTAGGATATGGTTACAAATGGCATAAAAGAGGTTGGTAATCAAGGATGAATTTCTCTGCTGGGTTTTCTGATTAAAAAAAGGAGATAAATCTAGTATTCCTTGTACAATCACCAATGTTTATTGATGGTGATGGTGAGTTTGGTGATTTGGATGATTGGTATAGCAATGGCAATGATGGGTGACTTGATAGCAACAGTGGGCTCAGAGATTTGGATGATGGGTGATGGTGATGGTAGGTGATTTGATAGCAACAGTGGGTTCAGTGATTTGGATGATGGGTGATGGTGATGGTGGGTGATTTGATAGTGACACTTAGGGGGGGAGACAGTCACCAACAGGCAAAATCTTTATTTCAGTTGAAACAAAGAAGCCAGCGCTACTATAGTAGCTTTGATACAAGAGTGTGTAGCTGAGGAGAGTTTGTAGGTCAGTTAATAAGAAGTGATGATAGTTCTTTAGTGCCCAAGACACTGTTCAGTAGGAAGGGGGGTAGCAATAGAGGTAAGAATGACTTGTGAACAACATTAATGAGGAGAATGTGATAAGGATTGATATTCATCATAAAGGGAGTGTGCTGCTGCAGATATTGCTGCCAAAGGTCTGTCTAGTACTTCAGGTAGGCCAGCTTGGGTTGTTCTTGTTGTAAAAGCTCATATTTCCCCCTAAATATTCACCTAACTTAGTCACTTAGATCATTACCTTCATATCCTAGAGAATACTGACCAAATTCCTTGTTGGGATTTACTAAGAATATTTTCACCAAGTACTGTTGTAAAGTTTGTATTTCCACCTAAATATTCACCTAACTTTGTCACTTAGATCATTACCTTCAAATCCTAGAGCATACTGACCAAATTCCTTGTTGGGATTTACTTAGAATATCTTCACCAAAATACCAGGTACCCAGATCATGAAAATTTGATAAGTTGTCCAAACAGCCTCAAACTTTGCACATATGTTCTTGCAACCTTCCTTGACCTATTCTACGTGTTTGTTATGCCAAGACCATGTAAAAGTATAAATACTACTTTTACATTCAATAAATCATTAAGTGAAAACCACACAATCTACTTGTCCTCCCAATCACTTCCAATACCTCCAAGACTCTTACAACAGGTTATGAGCCCTGAGCTGTCACTCTCTGCAATGTCTACTACTGCTATTACTGGAGTTTTTCCCTCTGCTGAAAAGTTGGATTGATCTAACTACCAAGTGTGCAAAGTGAAAATGAAGACACAGCTATAAGAAAGAGACCTATGTGATGCTGTAATAGGACAAGAATGCTCTCCTAAAATTGCCAGAGAGGGAGCCTTAAAGTAGCAGAAGAAACAACAAAGTGCTTTTGACTGCATTGGCCTTACTATTGAGATAAATTGCATATTCCATGCTCCACAGATATCAGCAAGTATTGCCTTGAGGATATTAGAAGACACCTACCAGTCATGTTAAGTGGCTAAGAAAATGTATCTTAAACAAAAATTGGTGACTGCAAAGATGCTTCCAGCAGAAGAAATGAAGAGTTTTATCAACTAAATTACCTTTTTGGTTGATCAGATGGAAGTTGTAGTTGTCCAAACAGCCTCAAACTTTGCACACATGTTCTTGGGACCTTCCTTAATCTATTCTACGTGTTTGTTATGCCAAGACCATGTAAAAGTATAAATACTACTTTTACATTCAATAAATCATTAAGTGAAAACCACATAATCTACTTGTCCTCCCAATCACTTCCAATATCTCCAAGACTCTTACAGCAGGCTATGAGCCCCAAGCTGTCACTCTCTGCAATTTCTACTACTGCTATTACTGGAATTTTTCCCTCTGCTGAAAAGTTGGATGGCTCTAACTACCAAGTGTGGAAGGTGAAGATGAAGATACTGCTACAAGAAAGAGGCCTTTGGGATATTGTCATGAGAGAAGAATGCCCTACTAAAAACATGGGAGAGGAAGCCTCAAAGTACCAGAAGAAAGAACAAAGTGCCTTTAACTGCATTTGCCTTAATGTCAAGGACAAATTGCTAATTCAATGCTCAAGAGCAAAAACGGCAAAGAATGCCTGGAAAGCATTAGAAGACACCTACCAGTCATGTTCAGCTGCCAAGAAAATGTATCTGAGATGAAAATTCTTTACTACAAAGATGCTGCCAGGAGAAGAAATGAAAAATCTAATTAACAGAATTACATTACTGGTAGATGAAATGGGTGAATATTTAGGTGGAAATACAAATTTTTACAATAGTTGGTTCCAAGATATTCCTAGACAATATGCTCAAAATCAATATTACCATCAATAGCTTGCTCTTTGATCACTAAACCACTAGCCCAATATGCGGTGGCCTTGGTTTTGTCTAGCTGTTGAGTAATGAAACCAGAGTACAGCCACAAGAGAGGCAAAAGTGAAATGTGATGAAGTAAGTGTATATGAAAGTAATATAAATCTACAGGACACAAGAGAACCACTAGTAGTTAAACAGCACTCACTGACACTCCACCAAGTAGAGCACCAACACAGACAATAAACAAGCCATGAGGGGAAAGCTTAATGACCACTACTTGGGGATTAAGACCAACAAGAAAGCTGCCTCTACCATAGCAGTCCTTGCACTCCAAAGGAAGACCAAGAGTCTACTATAGACAGATTGCGGCAAGAAGAGAAGTACAATTATCAGTTCTGGTAGTGGTACCTTTGCAAGTCCGGGATTCCTGGAACAACTTGGAAAAAATTGGCAGATGACTCAGTTGTCCTGAGGAGATAACAAACCAATGCAATTGAGCAGTCCCAATACAAACTTCAGCTTAGTTCTTCTTTACCTCACTATCAAGTACTACAAGTGGCTTATTTGGATTATAAGCGTTTGAAGGAGAATCAGGCAGAGACTGATAAATTAAGTGATAGTCAATTGCATCACTTCTTAGATCAGGTAGAGAAACAGTTGCACAGCCAAGAGACAGAACAAGAATTGATGATTACAGAAACCAAATAATTTTGCCAATGTAGTTTTGCATTTTAATTAAATAAAAGGGTGTCAATAAGAACAGAATAAAGTTAACTTATGTGTACATCAAATGATTCAAATACTGGCTAGATGGATGTTACATAGGAGCAAGAAGCTCAGTAACCTCAAAGGAAAGATATGATGAATGGGCCACCAACATCATCCAAATGAGTATAAAAGTGGAGAAAGTAGACATAATCCTTCATAAAAAACAAGAAGCATGGAAGCAGGCAGTAGCCAGGTAGATGCCAGGAGTGAAGGTAGAGTACAAAGAGAGCAAGGAAGGGGACAAGGACATGGAAGTGGATGTGAAACTGGGTGTGGAAGAGGAAGAGGGCAAGGAAGTGGCCAAATCCAAGAGGAGCGTGAAGGAGGTGTTGCAGCAAATGTGAATAATGCTGAGCAAGTTGCTGTAGTCACTACCAGGTGGCCAGTCAACCAAGTTTCCCAAGCATTGTCAGAGGTTTGACAAGAGCTTCCAGAATATAAGACAACATTGCACCATGAGATATTGCAACATATGTGCCAGGAGATTAAACAGAGGAGGGGTGACATTGTAAACCTAAATTGGAATATTGCTGGACTTCAAGCCCAGATTGATTTCAGTTTCCACCATTCTACTGAGGCATTAGTGCCACAAATGGTAAAATATTTTGCCCACATCAGGGCAAGCAGTGAGCAGGGTGCATCTTCAGACCCATGTGTACTTGCAAGCAACAGTATTGGAGGGGATACTACTTCCTCCCTGTAACCTACCACAAGCCAAGAGACAAGAGCAGAATCCTCCACAACAATGAGAATGGCCCCACGCAGGTTGATATGGAGGTGTGCAAAGAAGACATGGAGAAGCAGAGTGGGGATACTATAGGCCAACCAGAAGCTGTAATGGAGGTGGAGAGACCAAGCCATATTGTCATCTTAAAAATACCACAGGTTAATTCATTGCTATCACTTCCCCCATCATCACTATCTGTGTCCCCATCACCACCACCACCCTCTGGCTAACTTGAGTAAATAAAGAATTTCCACCATCCCAAACCAATGAATTGGCAAGTAATAAGTTGAACTGATAGGATTAACAATTTACAGACTAATATATGTAAAGTATGTAGTACTTAAGAGCTTTCAAGTTGTGGTGTATTATCAAGTATTTGCTGTCACATAAATCACGCAGCAGTTGTTGTATCCCTATCCCAATGGCATTAGAAGCCAGCAGTTACAAGCAGCATTGGAAAAATTTTGGCATTTACCTGGCAATGGTGTGGTGGTGTACAAGTCCAAAGGGAAAAAATGCAGCCAACACTTTTCAAGTGTGAATGTGTGTGGGGTGTTCACTGGGTGCAATAACCTCTGGCAAAACTTGCTAGGAATACTGGGTCTTCTGTCTAATCAAATGTGATGGGGGATAAAGCCTCAAGCTTGTCAAGGGAAAACTATTGAACTACAATCCCCAACTTAGTTGGCGTCTTAACATAAGTTTATAATGGCTTTGACGTCCTTTGAGATGACAATGTACTAAAGCTTCCAAAGTCAAAACAACTATAAACTCCACCAACAGAGACTTGATAAGAATGCAGCTTTGACCAATAGTTACAAAAACTGAAAAGTATCTTTGCCTGTAGAAGAACAAACTTGGGAAAACAATCAAATATAATAAAATATACCTACTGTGAGTATTCCTCACAAGTAGTGCCTCCAAGGTCAGTTGGCTGTCAGCATGGTTTCCTGGGAGTATTGTCAGGTCTGAGTCAGAAAATAGTGGTAATAGGTAGCGGTGATCTCACTGATCAATAAGTTGGAATATTGGAAGAAGGATGATTTATTTTAAGGGATAGCCTCCCTTATATACTTTTTTGCTGCTCAAATTCTTGCTAGAAAATACTTTCCGGAAGTTTCCAGAAGGTAGTAGACAGCCAATCATATCATTGTGTACTAAAAATAGCGCAAATTCTTGGCAGATTGTTCTATGAGACATAGTAGCACCTAGCCAATCAGGTAGTGGTAATATGAAACCCCAGTATCATGTGGTTGCCTCTTATGGTAGTAGGATAGGAGGGTTATGAAACCAAGATGGTCACATGAAATGGGCACTGTTGGGAGTACTTGCCTTATATGGTAACTATCTTATCTTGGCATCTTGGAAAGGAATAGGAATAGCTTGTGCAATGGGTTAATAGTGACAAATAGTTTGTCAGGTTGCATAGTAATAATCACATAGACAGAATAGAAAATATTGCAATTTGGGATGATACTAATATAGGGGGGGGGTAATCCTTTTTAGGGAAGTGAACGTATGAAAATGAGTACATCTGCCTGTGGGTGTCACTGTGACCTCACTACATCCACCCCCCTCTCAGCTTTAAACTCAGGTCAAAGCAAACTAAATGTGATGTGCAAAATTCCGGTGCTTGAATAGCTTAAGTCTGTTTCCTGCCACAGGTGCTCTTAGCGGTGTTTCATCAAGTTCAGACAAGTAGTAGCTTCCATTTCCAATCACCTTAGAGAAAATAAATGGGCCAGACCACTTATTGTCAAATTTGCGACTCCACTGCTTATCTGAAGTGGAATCATAGAGCAGTATTGGATCTCCTTGCAGCAATGGCTTTGGTCTAAGGCTATGTGACTTGTCAAATGGTTCCTTGTTCTGAAGTCTTGTCTCTTTAAGTTTAGCAGCTGCTTGGGTAATATCAAGTTCATGGTGATCAAGCTGCTTGAAGCGTGTAGTCAGTAGTTCTTCTGTACTCATTGTAGTTCTCCACTCTAGCATGTTCCAGGATGTTGAGTCAAGCTCTATGGGAAGAACGCAATTGTGTCCATAAAGCAATTTGAGTGGAGATAGGCCTGTACTGCGTTTTGTAGTGATTCTATCTGCCCAGAGTGCTAGATGAAGTTGTCTAGGCCACTGTAGTGTCATGTTGTTGCAGCTCTTGACCAGGGAGCTAACCAACGGGCCAGGGCCCCTTTCAACCATTCCATTGGCCTGTGGGTGATAAGCGGTGGTGAAAGCAATATGAATCTTGTATTGTGAGCAGAGTTCCTGGATCAAATTTGAAGTCATTTCTCCTTGGTCAGCAACAAACTGGCTGATGCAGCCAAATCTGCACATTATATCTTCAAGAATAAATCTCTATATTGTGTGGCTTTTGTTATTGGATAGAGCTCAAGCTTCTACCCACCCACTCAGATCATCTCTGGCAACAACTAGGTACTTCTTGTTTCCAGCAGCTGGCATGTGGACCAGGTCAATTCCAACCTTCTACCATAGGCAAGGTGTGTAGGTTGGATGGAGCAGCTCCTTATATCTCTTGGTTGACCTTCTTTGGCAAATGTCACAAGATTCAACAAAGTGTTGGACATCATGATACATATGCTCCCAGTAATACCTACTGGAAACAACATTGTAAGTGGCATCTCTGCCTCTATGACCACCAGGTCTTCCTTCATGAAGGCTTGACATAATAGTCAGTTGTTCCTGGGGCTCAACTATATCTCTCCTTGGTGTCTGTCCAGGCTTTACTTGTTTGAAGAGGAGGCCATCCTTTATGTAGAAATGATGGGCCTTCTTCCTGAGCTTTCTGAAATCATGTGGGCTCATTCCTGGCGGCTTCTCTAAGGTTCTCAGATAGTCTTGAATGGTGTTCCACGTAGAGTTGCTGGGCTTCTTCACATGTAGTTGTCAAATTTCTGCATCAATTATGTCATCAAAGTCAGGGTCCATATCTTCAGACAACTCTAGTCCCTTCCTGGAGAGTGCATTGGCCACAACATTTGTCTTGCCAGGGATATGTCTGACCTCAAAGTCAAACATTTTCAGCCATGCCATCCACCAATTTGTGGCATCATCAGGTAGATCAGGCTTGTTGATCATTCCTATAAGTGACTTAGCATCTGTCTCCAGGATAAAATGTGTCATGTAGAGTTGTGACTTCAGCTTTCTCAGCATCTTCATAACTCCTAGTAGCTCTCTCTTAATCTGTGAATATCTTTGTTCTCTAGGAGAGAAGAGGCAGCTCTCATATCTGCAGGCATAGCGGTTGCCATCTTCATCATCTTGGCCAAGTAGTGCTCCAGCTCCTATAGGGCTTGCATCCACTGTCAAGATAGGTGGGCATTCAGTGTTCTGATAGTCAAGAGATCTCAGAGCTGGTGGAGATACTAAGGCCACTTTTAGTAATTGCATGGCTTCTTCTTGCTCTTCTCCCCAGTGAATTGGGGCATTTTTTCTCTGTAGTCAGTAGATTGGTTCTGCTATCTCAGAATATCTTGGGATCCAGATCCTAAAGAACCCACAAGCTGCCACAAACCCACAAGCTTGTGTTAGATTTGTGGGGGTAGGCCAGTTGCATATTTTTTGTGTCTTGGAGTCACCAGGTGAACGGACAAAGGTGTTGCATCTTTATCCTACAATGGATATCTCTGATACACCAAAGCTGCTTTTCTCTCCACTGATGGTGAGTCCAGCTTCTTCAATGGCTCCTAATATAGCATCATTGTCTGAAATATGGTCATAGACAAATTTTCTTACTCCAGGCATAACTTCACTTGTGTCCCGGAGTTTTGGTCCTTTGATGCCTATGTCATCAACAAAGACAGCAAGTTTCTCAGGTATATACTGGTAGAGCACATTTACCATGCATATCTGGAACTGAGCCACAGAGTTTGTTGCTCCTTGGCTGAGTCTTGTCATTCTTAACAGTCCAAATGGTGTCTGGAGTGCAAACATATCTCTTGATGTCTCATCTAGGGGGATCTGGTCATACCCTGAGTAGAAATCATATGTTGAGTAGATGGAGTGACCTCTAAAGCTCTCTGCAAAGTCATCAATATATGGAGCTATTGCAGCATCTCTAATAGTGACAGCATTGGTAGGTTGCATGTCTTGGATGAATTGGAGCTTCCCATTCTTCTTCTTGGTCACAAACCATCTGTTAGCGTAAGGTCCATGGCAAGGTTCTAGGATACCAGCTTCAATCTTCTTCTTAAGTAGGTCATTCACATCAGCTTGGAGTCCTCTTGGCAGTGGGTAAGGCTTAAATGACCAGGGTGTGTGGGGCACTGTATGAATCTTGATAGGGTTTTCAACCAATGTCTTTAAGAGTCCCATCTCCTTGTCATTATATGAGAAAACCTTATCATGTCATTTCAGGGTTTCTTCAAATAATAAGATCTCCTCCAGTGTTAGGTTTCCATCACCAATGATAAGTTGCTTAAGTCTCTCAGGTGTAAGTTGTATATCTTCTGGTGTTCCTTCTGATGGTCTGATGTAATCAGCAGGTTGAGATCCATCACTTAAAGGTGTAAGGGATGGTCTAATCTTCTGTTCTACTGTCTTGTATTTTGTGCAAACCATAGCTGTCTGCTCCTGTATACCTAATGAGCAGCTCCAACTGTTGGGGTGTATATTGTCAGGCTCCTCCTCTTCTTTTATAACAAGATGTGTCTTCTGGCAAGCAGTATGTGTTCTCTTATTGTTGGGTGTTACCCCACAGAATGTTTACTGTAGTCCTGGGTTTGATCCTTGTATAGTGTACCACACTGACCCATCAGAATAGTTGGTAGTTGTAGCCTTAGTACTGGTCTCCCATGGTCTGCCTAACAGAAGGTCAAAGTTTGCCTTCTGGCAGATAAAGAGGGGATGCCAGACCTTGATTCCTTGTACCTCAATAGGGAACTTGTGCACTACACCATTGAGTGGGCTAGATCCTGAGTTTGGATCAGTCATGTTCCATCCAATATCTCTATCAACAGGCAGTAGCTCCTTGCTTCTAAGCGTGTTCCAGAAGTCTAGCGGCATAACACAAATCTCTGAACCACTGTCAATATGGCAGTCAACAGGATCATCATAAATATACCCTTTCACCACAGCAGTTGCAACTGAGTAAAAAGTCTTATATTTGGTAGTGTTGTCATCCTTTTGGTGGTCTTCATGGTTTGTCTGGATTATATGGGTGTCTATATGTTCAACAGCTTGTCTTCTTGTTCTAAGCTGCTCATCAAAGGTCTTCCTAACAGACGGTGATACACTGATGATTTCTCCAACCAACAAGGCAAGGTTCTGCTTGCGCAGCTTCTCAGTAATCAGTTGAGGGCTTGAGTAGCCTGCAATCTTTGAGGTAATCTGAAAGTGAGGCAATGGGTCTTGGGTGGGCAGTATTCCAGGCCTCTTGCCAATGATAACCTCAGGCTCTTCAAACCATGGTGTTCTAAGGATGGGCTTAACAGGTTCTTCAGGAAGGTGTCTCTTAGTAGCAAAGGCATCTACCTTATATTTTCTGTTGTCAGGGCTGCTTGGACCCACTGTATGAGTCTCAATAGGGGCATCAACAGTAATCTTTCTAGTTGCTGAGTCAGACTTCTGGAAAAGGGCTCTCATTCCGCCTCTTCTGAAATTAGTGGGAATCCTTTTTCCTTCCCTGTCAGCTAGCATTCCATCAGCATCAAACTGTACTGTTCCTTCTCTAAGTAGTTGACTAAGTTCTGAGCATTCTTGTCTGGCATGCTGGGTAGAGTCACACCAAATGCAGTGTCTGGGCAAAGGTCTTTGGCCCTCAGTAGCTACCTCAGCTGAGCCGTTAATCTTGAGGGCTAGCTTTTGTAGCTGTTCAGCAAGTTGGTCAATTCTGTCGGTAGTGTAGGTCTGATTGTCAGCAGCAGCACTCTTTAGCTCCTTGGTTGGCTGGTCTGGCAGATTAGATATCAGGAGTCTCATAAAGGTAGAAGTTTGCTTTGCCTCTAGGAGTACACGTTTCATCTCTGCAAAGCAAGGAATGCCAGACTTGTCATCCTTGGCTGCATCTAAGTCAACTTTCCTTGCCAATTCCTGGGGAAGCCCTTGTGCCAGGTAAAGTGTCATGGTAAACTCAGTTATAGCCTGGGACTCTAGGAGTGGCTTGGCCATATCTTCATACTGTTGAATGAACTCTTCAAGTGTTAGCTTGGAGAGTCCTGTCCTTCCAAAGTGCCTGAGGTCTTCAATTCCATAGTATATCTGGGGTCTACCATACTTGGTCTGTAGGTAGGTCTTCTTTAAGGTCCAGTTAGTCAGAATGTCTCCTTGTCTGAGAAGCTTAGTGGTAATATCATTGGTGCAGTAGTAGGGGAAGTCTTCAGCCATTTCTTGTTGAGATAGGCTGCACATCTTGCAGAGCTTCTCCCATTTGAATATGAAGCTTGCCATATTCTTTCCATCAGACTGTGGGGCTCCATGTGAGAGTGGTAACGGCATAGAGTTCATTTTGGGTAGGTAGGTTGGTGCTATAGTCTTGATAATATTGGTAGTCTTGTTTCAATAAATGGGTAACAGCTCAAATCTTCAGGTAAGTCTTGTTGGGTCCTAGGGAGCTTGTATGAACCCCCCACATTGGGTGCCAAATATGTGGTGGTGTATAGGTGGGGGGGAGACAGTCACCAACAGGTGAAATCTTTATTTCAGTAGAAACAAAGAAGCCAGCGCTTCTGTTGTAGCTTTGATACAAGAGTGTGTAGCTGAGGGGAATTTGTAGGTAAGTTGATAAGAAGTGATGATAGTAATTCAGTGCTCAAGACACTGTTCAGTGGGAAGGGGGGTAGCAAGAGAGGCAAGAATGACTTGTGAACAACATTAATGAGGGGAATGTGATAAGGATTGATATTCATCATAAAGGGAGTGTGCTGCTGCAGATAGGGGGGGAGACAGTCACCAACAGGTGAAATCTTTATTTCAGTTGAAACAAAGAAGCCAGTGCTACTGTTGTAGCTTTGATACAAGAGTGTGTAGCTGAGGGGAATTTGTAGGTAAGTTAATAAGAAGTGATGATAGTTCTTCAGTGCTCAAGACACTGTTCAGTGGGAATGGGGGTAGCAAGGGTTAGGGGGGATGATCATCACCAAAGGGTGAAATCTTGATTTAAATAATAAATAAAGAAGCCAAGTTTGAATATGAATATCTGAGATGCAGGAAGCCTATAAGATAAACTTTGACTTTGCTGTATCCCAAATATCCTCAATATCAAAGTCTAGAGGAGAGTGTAGCAAGACTGCTTGTTAACTGTAGTATTTCTTGAGGAAGTTTGTGACTTGAAGGGAAGGAGAGTTTTTCAACAAGCTAGTAAATCTTTTGAGGAGTTCTTTTTCAGAGAGAATGGCACAAAGAGTGGAATGTCCAAATGATGTCTGAATATATGTTCTGAGAGCTCCCAATCCAGCATATTTTTGACTTCTTCTGTAAAATCTTCAACAATATCTTTGTCAAGAATAACTTCCAAGAGATCCCTGGCAATGTACTGAATGTTAATAATTTAGGGGGGAGACAGTCACCAACAGGTGAAATCTTTATTTCAGTTGAAACAAAGAAGCCAGCACTACTGTTGTAGCTTTGATACAAGAGTGAGGTAGGGTTAGGGCTCAGGTTAGGGTTAGGGGGGAGACAGTCACCAACAGGTGAAATCTTTATTTCAGTTGAAACAAAGAAGCCAGCGCTACTGTTGTAGCTTTGATACAAGAGTGTGTAGCTGAGGGGAATTTGTAGGTAAGTTAATAAGAAGTGATGATAGTTCTTCAGTGCTCAAGACACTGTTCAGTGGGAAGGGGGGTAGCAAGAGAGGTAAGAATGACTTGTGAACAACATTAATGAGGGGAATGTGATAAGGATTGATATTCATCATAAAGGGAGTGTGCTGCTGCAGATATTGCTGCCAAAGGTCTGTCAAGTACTTCAGGTAGGCCAGCTTGGGTTTTTCTGACTGCAGAATATAGTGAGCAAACTTCTTGACTTCAGGATCTCCAAGTATAGTTCTCCAGCAGGAGCCAGGTGTTGTGTGGTGTGTTCTCTTCCAGGCCTTAATCAGTGGGTTGTTGCAGTGGTGAAGTCTGAGGTATAATCTGGTTCTAAGGTAGAGAAGTCTGATCTTATAGGGCATAAACCCAAAAGCACCAAGAATAGCATGTCTGTTAGGGGGAGGAAAGTCACCAAGTGGTGAAATCTTTATTTACTTATGACAAGTATCTAAAGAAGCCAAGTTAATCTGAAGTAATTCCTAGAAAGCTAGGTCTGAGAGATATCTTCCTGGTAAGCCAGGTCTGAGAGTTGAGAAGCTGAGTGGTACTATATTTCCTAGTTAGCTAGGTCTGAGAGAGGTTTCCTGGAAAGCCAGGCCTGAGAAGTGAGAATCTGAATATATCTGAGCTAAGTTTTACTGGTTTGCGGTAGCTGAATTGTGGCCGGAATGGCCAGTAGACTAGGGGAACTGAGATGAATTTCTGGGCGATCACTGGCCAAATTTACTAGGCAAATCTGACCAATTAGCATTTCAAGGATTTCAGCCAATCAGAGCCTTTACTTTGCCCGATGGTTGATCAAGCCATCTCCCAATGAGCACACATCAATTTATTGATCAAATTTTGCTGGATCCAGGATTTGAACCCACAACCATGGGTATGGAAGGGTTAGGGATAACCACAAGGCTAAGTGTTCTTGGTTAGGGGGGGGAGGAAAGTCACCAAGTGGTGAAATCTTTATTTACTTATGACAAGTATTAAAGAAGCCAAGTTAATCTGAAGTAATTCCTAGAAAGCTAGGTCTGAGAGATATCTTCCTGGTAAGCCAGGTCTGAGGGTTGAGAAGCTGAGTGGTACTATATTTCCTAGTTAGCTAGGCCTGAGTGAGGTTTCCTGGAAAGCCAGGCCTGAGAGGTGAGAATCTGAATATATCTGAGCTAAGTTATACTGGTTTGCGGTAGCTGAATTGTGGCCGGAATGGCCAGTAGACTGGGGGAACTGAGATGAATTTCTGGGCGATCACTGGCCAAATTTACTAGGCAAATCTGACCAATTAGCATTTCAAGGATTTCAGCCAATCAGAGCCTTTACTTTGCCCGATGGTTGATCAAGCCATCTCCCAATGAGCACACATCAATTTATTGATCAAATTTTGCTGGATCCAGGATTTGAACCCACAACCATGGGTATGGAAGGGTTAGGGATAACCACAAGGCTAAGTGTTCTTGGTTAGGGGGGGAGACAGTCACCAACAGGTGAAATCTTTATTTCAGTTGAAACAAAGAAGCCAGCGCTACTGTTGTAGCTTTGATACAAGAGTGTGTAGCTGAGGGGAATTTGTAGGTAAGTTAATAAGAAGTGATGATAGTTCTTCAGTGCTCAAGACACTGTTGAGTGGGAAGGGGGGTAGCAAGAGAGGTAAGAATGACTTGTGAACAACATTAATGAGGGGAATGTGATAAGGATTGATATTCATCATAAAGGGAGTGTGCTGCTGCAGATATTGCTGCCAAAGGTCTGTCAAGTACTTCAGGTAGGCCAGCTTGGGTTTTTCTGACTGCAGAATAAATGCAGCAAACTTCTTGACTTCAGGATCTCCAAGTATAGTTCTCCAGCAGGAGCCAGGTGTTGTGTGGTGTGTTCTCTTCCAGGCCTTAATCAGTGGGTTATTGCAGTTGTGAAGTCTGAGGTATAATCTGGTTCTAAGGTAGAGAAGTCTGATCTTATAGGGCATAAACCCAAAAGCACCAAGAATAGCATGTCTGTAGGGGCATTCAGGCAAATGAGGCACCAAGGAGGTAATGCACCATACTGCAAACTTGTCAAGCTTAGTGCAGTCTCTAGAAGTAAGAGAGAGAAGTGGTAAGCCAAATTCCAGGACAGGGAAGACAAACTGCTTGAGTAGAAGGAGGCAGCTGGGAGCTGAAGTTGTAGGAGGAGTAACAGCCAGTAGCTTGTGGAGTGCCTGTCTTGCCAGGATAATTCTCTTCTTCAGGTGTGCTCCAGAGTCTAGTCCAGTAGGAAGGAAAGGAAAGCCAAGATATGTAGCAGAAACCTGAGCAGGTAGAGTGGAGTTCTCCAAGTTGATGGGAGAGCCCAAAGGTACTGTCTTTGCAATGGAAAGCTGGAGATTATTCTTCTGCAGATACTGGTGGATGGTCTGGGAGTCTTGTTGCACATTGGAGGAGGATATTCTGATGTCATCAGCAAAGAGAGTAACCAGGCAGTCAGCTGAGAGTCTTGGGAAATCATTCAGGAAGATGGCAAACAGTATAGGACCAAGCACAGAGCCTTGAACCACTCCATTAGGAACTGAGAACACAGCTGATTGCTCACTTGGGTGCAGAATTCTTGCTTGTGGATCCACAAACAGAGACCTGACAAGGAGGGTGAGAGAGGTACTGGAGAAGCATTGCAACTTGGACCAAAGCAGATTTCTGTCAACTGAATCAAAGGCCTTAGTAATATCAAACAGAACAGAGGGATACTTGCACTGGAGAGAGTGATCTTGGCTAAGTATGACTGCATATTCCAAGGAGAGGCCAGGAACAAAGCCAAACTGTGCAGGATGAAACTTGAGGGAGTCAGAGTAGAGCTCCTGAGCAAGCAGAAGCTCAAACACCTTTCTGCAGGTGGGCAGCAGAGATATTGGCCTGTAGGAGCTAGGATCCAGGTGCTTTCCTTTACCCTTGTACAGTGGCAGAACATTTGCAAAGGACCATTCCTCAGGAGTAGAAAGCTGGGCTGAGCATTGCTGAAACAGTGGAAGCAGAAGTGCAGACATGGCCTTGGTACTAGTCTTCAGAAGCTCATAAGAGATTGTGTCCACACCTGGAGCAGTAGAGTTGGGAAGCCTCTTGAGCACATTATGGATTCTCCTTTGATCAAGTGCAAGTGGGATGGGCAGAGTCTTGAAGTCAGGATGAAAGCCAGGAGTTGAGTACTGCTTTGTAGAGAAGAAGATGTTAGCCAGCTGTTCTGTTGAAGGTAACTTCCTGGAAGAGGGCCTCATTGCCCTGTAGAGTCTTGATACTGTTCTTGTTATAGAGTTGGAAGATTGCAGAGGCAAGGAACTCATAATATGATCCCAGAGCTGAGTATGCAGAGTGTGGTGAATTGCCTTGGAGTGGTGCATTGCTGTCAGGAGGAGTTTCTCTGTTTTTGGGTTAGGGAAACTCAGGTAGCTTTGTTGCAGGGCTGAAACAATGGATTCCCATTTTCTTGAGGTAACAGCAGTAGTCTTGCATGGCAGTGAGAGGGAGGCAGACACCAGAATCAGATGCTTCACAAAGAGCCAGGCATAGTTGAGATCATCTGGCAGAGAAAGTAGCAAACTGGCAAGCTTCAAGTAGTTCCCAAAGTCATTTCTTCTGATTCTTGGTAGCTTTGTGGGTGAGCACAGTAAGTTTTGGCAGCTTCTTCTTCACAACTGGTTGCATAGAAAGGGACCAGGCTGGGATGGTCAGAGGCTCTCAAGGATCCTAGCTCAGCTCCAGAGAATTGCTTAACTTCATTCCACAAAGTAGAGGGCAGCAGCAGAAGGGCAGATCCAGTCAACACATCTTTTCTCAGATTGAGCACCTAGTGCTAGCAGATGGCTTTCTCTCAGGAAGTTCAGTAGGAATGTAGACCTTGGCTTCATTCTTGCAGTCAGAGTAGTCTTGTTCTCAGGATGGGGAATGTTGAGATCTCCAAGCAAGATAACAGGTGTTGATATAGATTGTTGGTATTGCTGAACCTTCTGGCATATAACTTGCACTTCCTGAAGGGCTAGACTTGGAGGCAGATAGCAGAGCACCAGACTGATAGTTGGCAACTGGAGAGCAGCACAGTAAGGGGAGTAAAGAGGAACACAGAGCTGAGGAGTATTGATGGTAGAAGAGATGAAGCAGATAGAGGAGGTATTCTTTGTTCTAGGAGTAGAAAAGCAATATAGATTAGTCAAAAGTATAGAGGGTAGCTGGACATCAATCAAACACAGGAGGGAAAATCTTGAAAGAAGTCTCTCTAGAGTTGGTCTTGATGGCTGTATGCTGTTGCAGTTAAGCAACAGAACTTCAGGTAGTCAGGCAGAGGTTGTAGCTTCTTCAGAGGCAGCATTGATAATGTGACCTGCAGAGTCCCAGAGCTCTTCAAATGGTGCATCACTTAAGTCAGCAAGGAGGGAAATGGCATGATTCTTGAGGAAGTATGCCACATCATAGGAGGGGGCTTGTCTCTTGATGGCAGCAAAGAAAGACAGAATGGCAACATGGGCTGGAGGCTTGTTGAACAGTAGAGAGTCAGAGGATTCAGATTCTTCAGGCACTATCTTGAAGTCAGTTTTCAGCCAGTTAAGGTTCTTCTCCACAAAGGTAACAAATGGGTCAGCAATGTTTTGGTCTAGGATAACCTCCAGAATCTTCCCTTTTCTCCAGGCCAGGTTGACAATTCTTGAGAGCTGAATATTGCATGCCTTGAGTGCTTTCCTGATGTTGGAAATGGGAGTCCAGGGAACTTGCTTCAAGTACACCACAGTCCAGGTAGAAGCTGGTGGTAGGTTTGCTGGGGGCTTGTAAGTCCTTCTGTGTTGCAATGGAGCTGCAGTAGTCAGATTGGAGTCCACATTCTCAGTAGAAGGTTTTCTTGATGTGTCTTGCTGAATAGTACTGGAGCTGGATGTGCTGATAATTCTTGCTAGAACCTTGCCTGCATAAGTCTGAGGTATAGCTGAGGTGACTGTAGAGGTGGTGGCAGCTGGTGCAGGTGGAGAGGCAGAGACTAAAGCAGGAACTGAGGTCACCTGGGAGAAGGCAGTGGAAGCAGGTTTTCTGGGAGGAACAGAGTTCACTATCCAGTTGTTCTGTAAAACACTGGAGTAGCTTTTCTGTGGAACAGGATCTTGCTCTTGAACAGGAACAGAAGCAGGAGGCTGGGGCTGAGCAGTAGTGGTAAGGCAGTGGCTAGGCTTCAGGATAGGGTTAGGTTAGGGTTAGGGTTAGGGTTAGGGTTAGGGTTAGGGTTAGGGTTAGGGTTAGGGTTAGGGTTAGGGTTAGGGTTAGGGTTAGGGTTAGGGTTAGGGTTAGGGTTAGGGTTAGGGTTAGGGTTAGGGTTAGGGTTAGGTT